>PVKV010008118.1:0-70618 GCA_004027835.1 Alouatta palliata
AAAAAAAAAAAAAAAAAAATCCCCATTTTACATAAGAGAAAAGTCAAGTGCAGAGAAGCAAAGTACCTTTCCCAGGTCTGCCTGCCTCCTCCAGACCAAGCAGAATGTCCCCTATAGTCTGCTTGGTTTTTCCCACTCTGTCTACCTTTCCCTCTTGCCTGACTATAACTTCATTTGGGCTCCAATTAGGTTACTGGGGCCACCAATGAAGACCACTGGTCTGGGAGCCATCTTCCTAGGAGGAGCTGAATGCTAAGAATGAAAGGCAGCCCCATGAAGGGAACTAAGAGGAGCAGTATTTTGCATTTTACAGAGCACTTTGTAGTTGGCCAAGTGTTTTAAAATTTATCTCCACGTCACTAGGCCCTGACCATTCATAAATAAGAAACCTGGGTCTCAGAACTGGGAGTAATTTATTGCCAGGCTTTTGGCCCAGAGTTTGGCCTGTGACTCACCCTCCCTTGATGTAATCAACAAAAGTGAATTCAGAGTCCACAGAGAAGGAGAGCAGCGTCACCTGTGGGACAGAATAGATAGGCAGCCCCGTCACTTTGGGAAAGGCGGTTGAGGTGGCAGAAGGGAGGGAGGCACCTGGGGTTTGGAAGGAGGCATGTGACGTGATGGGAGGCAAATGATTCCACCTGCTCCCCCAGCCAGCCCCACCCTGTTCAACTTCCGACAGGGAATAAAGGGGAAGCTGTCAGAAACATAGTTGGCTTTCCAAAAGTATATTAAATTGGGAAATGCAACTTAGTTTTTTTCTTTCATTCTGCAAAAGTGTAAAATCTGAAAAATTTCCTGAGAAAAAAACAAAGAAAAAGTTAAGTCGTGCTCCTTGTTGCCAACATCACTATTCCAAGTAATCTGTGCCCACTGTCTTGCCTTGCCCTCAACATTTGTCATGCTATGTCAGTGGGGACAGACACGGAAGGATCCAGGGAGGGCCACAGCTCCAGGGAGCACTCACAGTTCCCGAGTTGACATATTTCTTCTTCTTACATTTCTTCCGAGGGTTAAGTACCTAAGTGGAGGTAACAGTGATGATAAGAAACAAAGGAAGAGAGGTCCAGACTGAGCACACTAGGACAGAGGGCCTGGGTGATCTGGGCAAAGCTGGAATGCTCACCTCATATACTGTGAACTGGTTCTGGGCCTTGCTCAGCTCCCGGTAGCTGGTGGTGAACTCACCAATGAAATCATGGCTGCAATGAGGTAGGCATGGCTAAGCAGCACCTGCTGCTGGTTTGGAACCAGACCTGAAACCAATCTTTTATTCCTCCTATCCTAAGCCCCTACTTAGGCTGCAGGGCACTAGTGCTGGGGCCAGAAGGGAGGCCCATAGGGAAAAACGGGAAGAGACAGTGTCCAGAGAGACAATGGGGGGATCAGTTTTACCCAAGACACTGGTGTTTATCATCACCTTTCCTGGCTCCCAAAGCTATTTTGGGGTTCTCAGTGAATGTACAACATATTATTGAGAATTGCTTGGGTCAAGTACAGGAGAAGGGACCATATGGGGCAGTTCTACCTTCCATCCCGGTCCCAGTCGTACACATCAATCTTCACTGTTCTGAAATGTAGGAGATAAACATACGCTGGGTGTGTATGATAAACCCCAGAGACACCTCATACATTTAACCATACACTATCACCTCCCCATCCACCCATTTGTCTTTCCATTAACTTGTTCATCTTTAAACCTACCTCCCATCCCATCCTGTCTATTCATTCATTAGTCCATGCCTGTACCCAACCATCTACCCCTATTAATACTACTGCTGTTAGTACCATGAGTACTTTTTTTGGTTTGGTTGTTTTTTTTTTTTTACCATTCTGAGCCTTACTGTATTCCAGGCATTGTTCTCAGCACATTCACAGATTGTCTCATTTAACTTAACAATCACCCTATGTAAAGTAAGTACCATTATTCTTATTCCGGGATAAGGAAATTGAGATACAACAAAAAAGTAATTTGGCTAAGATCCCATAGCTAGTAGATGACTGAACTGAGATTTAAACTCAGGCATCCTGATTCCAAAGACTTTGTTCTTAACTGTCATGCCTAAATCATTCCGTATGTCTACCTATCAGTATATCAGCCCATCCAACCATCTATCTATCCATCTAGCTACCTATTTACCCATACATTTGCCAGTCCAATTTCCTATCAGTTCATCTCTTTAGCCACCTAGCTATACGTTTAGCCATTCATTGACTCACTGAGGCATACAAGCATCCATCTGTCTGTCTATTCATCTACCCAACTATATAACATCTATCCGTCTGGTTATCCACTCATCAGCATAGCCATTCATCTACTCATCTATGTGCCCATACATTCTTCCACCCTCCCACCTACCATCTACCTTTATATTACCCATTTACTCACTCATTTGGTTTGCCTATCCATCTACTTTATACTCATCTATCAACTAATTCACCCACAAATCCATCCATTCATCCATTTGCCATCTATTCACCTATCCAACTATCAATCCACTTGTCACTCTACCTATCTTTTTATATTCCACCTGCTTTTCCATTCATCCTCCTGCCTCCCCAGTCATCCATCAAACTCTCATTTATTCATTTATCACCCACCCACTCATCCATCAGCTCATCCATCTGTTAATCACCCATCATCTGTATATCCACAAATCCACCCATCAGTCCAATTATCCATTCATCTGCTGTCCATTCATTTATCTGCCCTTCTGCCCACCCACCAATTCACTTATATATCCATCCACGTACATATCCAGCCATTGACCAGTTTACCTATCCAACAGTCCATTCATGTATCTGCTTATTATTTGTTCATCTTCCCTTTCATCTACTTGTCCACCTACCATTCCATCCATCAGTTGATCCATTCCTGGGTAGTCCACCTATCCATCTGTGTGGCTATTCATCTGCCTTTCCTTCCGCCCAACCTCATGTCCCAAACTCTGCCTCACTGAGCAGGACCCTCCAATGCTATTAGGCTACTTCTACTATTATTTTTGGGCCCAGGAACCCCACTGGCATGTCTTTGGCTCCTTACTCCCCAGCTTATGCTGAAGCCAACCTGTCATAGTCTCCATTGCACAGAGCCCGCACAGGGATGCTGAAGGGCTGCCACACAGGATTCAGCGTGTTTTTCACAACCTCTGTCTTGTGGCAGATGGTGAACCTGGAGGGGAGTGGGAGGGGTTGGTATAATTTATCTTGTGACTGAATCCAGAGACAGAGCCTGATGCTCTCAGAGATTCCTGAGATCCCCCACTTGTGAAGCACATGCCCCCCCAAGTCTAAGAGCCCTCATGGCAGTGACTCACGTGCCATCTTCATTGCTCCTGTAGAACACAAGGAAGGGGTCTGATTTCCCAAAGAAGTCCTTCTTGTCCAGCTTGTTTGCACACAGCTGCATGGTGGCAATGTCCTAGGGATGGATGAAGTTGGGCTGGTGACATCCAAATTGCCCATAGCCTTCAGACAGTCCATTAAAGGGCTTATAGGGAGAGAAGGGAGCTCCTGGGTCTAGCATGTGGCCCTTACTGACCCGACAATTGCTAAGCTCTTCTGCAGTCAGCAATATGGTCCCACACTTCTTGCCTGGTACACCCCTGGAAGCAGAAAAAGCCTCTTAGTGAGAGGAGGGAGGGTAGGCAACAAGGACTGAGTGGCCAGTCTGGGGTTAGGTGGGCCAGGGGATTCAGTCCCTTCTGTCTTGAATGCCTTCTGTGAGGAAAGGCCTCACTTTGACTGGGTGGGGTCTGTAAAAAGGGCTCAGACCAGCTTAGGTGAACATCTCACAACAGTAGTGTGAGAAAGACATGGGATTTAGAGTCAGTGGATTTTATGATTGTTAAGCTGTGTGACCCTGGGCAAGTTATTTCTCCTTCCTCGGCCTTAGTTTTTTTTCTCTATGAAATGGGAATCATGATGACTTGTCAGGGCTGTGAAGAGATCTGAATGAGTGCATGGAAGGAAAAGCAACTCGTAAGCTTTACAGATATGAGCTGGTTGTATTCTTCAAAGCGGACTCTGGTTCGTACTATATGCTGGGTGCTGTGATAGATACGAATTGGGCAACTGGCACTCTCCAGCTCTGCTAGACTGCCCGCAGGGAGCTTTGGGGGCAGCAGGGGGTGGAATGTCAAAGCCAACAGGTAAGTAGAATGGGTTGTAGCCATGCTTAATGAGGGAGAAGTTCTGTCCAGACCCAGGAACAAAAGGGCTGGTTTTGTTAGGTCAAAGCTGATATGCTTTCTGAAGATCATGGAGAGGGAGATTTTAAAGACAAGGGGACCTTATCCTTTCCTGATCCTAGAAGGAACACTTCCATGTGCTTAAACAATGCATACAAGGACCCCTATCCCCAGCAGTAAGAGACCTTATTGATAGGGGCCTGCGAACCCTGATTCCCAAAGGGATCCAAAATGTGGCAGAGAGAAAACTAGGGTCCTGGGTCCCAGTACTGGCTCTAACTTGCCATGTGATTTTCCCTATCCTTAGAATGAGAGTTGAACTATTTCTTTTTTTTTTTTTTTTTTTTTTTAACCCTGTCTAAAACATCCTTTTATAGCAGAGTTGAACTATTTCTTTGGCTCCTTTGGTCTTTGACTCTTTGTGCTTTACAAAGAGGGAGTGTGATGAGGATAAGGACTATTCACCTATAGGTGGGCATGGTGGCTCACACCCGTAATCCCAGCACTTTAAGAGGCCGAGGCGGGTGGATCACCTGAGGTCAGGAGTTCAAGACTAGCCTGACCAATATGGTGAAAGCCCGTCTCTACTAAAAGTACCAAAAAAATCAGTCGGTCGTGGTGGTGGGCGCCTGTAATCCCAACTACTTGGGAGGCTGAGGCTGGAGAATCACTTGAACCCAGGAAGCGGAGTTTGTAGTGACCTGAGATCAAGCTCTTGCACTCTAGCTTGGCCGACAGAGTGAGACTCCATCTCAAAATAAATAAATACATAAATGGATAATTTGCCTGAACATCTGGGACCAACAAATTGTTGATCCTGTTGCCTTCTTACTATTCTTTGCCTCCTTGATGTTCTCCCTTACCACCTTATCCATGCAGTGTGAATTCCAGTCAGTGATTATAATAGTCATTCCCTTGCATCCTGTCTATTTTCCCCTTCTCTCACTTTTTTTTTCAAGAGTTGGGGTCTCAGGCTGGGTGTGGCGGCTCATGCTTTAATTCCAGCACTTTGGGAGGCCGAAGAAGGTGGATCACCTGAGGTTAGGAGTTTGAGACCAGTCTGACCAACATGGAGAAACTCTGTCTCTACTAAAAATACAAAATTAGCTGGGCATGGTAACACATGCCTCTAATCCCAGCTACTCGGGAGGCCGAGGCAGGAAAAATGTTTAAACCCGGGAGGCGGAGGTTGTCATGAGCTGAGATCGTGCCATTGCACTCCAGCCTGGGCAAGAAGAGTGAAACTCTGTCTCAAAAAAAAAAAAAAAAAAAAAAGAGTTGGGGTCTCACTTTAGGCTAGTCTTACCCAAGCTAGAGTGCAGTGGCACAATCATAGCTCACCGAAGCCTCAAATTCCTGGACTCAAGAGATGCTCCCATATCAGCCTCTCAAGTAGCTGAGACTACAGGTGCACACCACTACACCTGGCTAAGTTTTTAATTTTTACTTTTTGTAGAGACAAGATCTGGCTATGTGGCCCAGACTGGTCTTGAACTCCTGGCCTCAAGAGAGCCTCCTGCCTCAGCCTCCCAAAGTGCTTGGATTACAGGCGTGAGCCACAGGCCCAACCTTTTCTCTCACTTTCGCTATACGTATTTGGCAGAACCACAGCTGTAATTAAGCCTAACTCTGCCTAACCCATACTGCACCTATGAAACTGAACAAGGCCAGACAAAAACACACAATCATGTGAACTTGTGTCATTTTAAATGCATGACTGCGGACCTCAAGAGGACCCTTAATGCCGCCTCAGAGTCATACTGTACATCCTGAGGCCCTTCACTCTCCAGTTCTGGTAGATGGCAGTTTCACTCCTTCTCTCTTCTCAACCCCTGAAACCTCCTCCCCCATCCTTATTCTCAGCCAGTGACCTTGTTTCCTAGTCACTGACAAAACTGAAGCAACCAGAAGAGAATGTCCACCCACCATGACACCTACACTGCCACCAGCATCTTCACCCACACAAGTGTGACTCCTGCAGTTGCTATAAATGAACTGTCCTGTGCCTGTTTATCCCTCCACTGTGTACCACATTTCATACTGTCTTGTCTGCACAAGAAAATCACTTCAGTAATGCTCACCTCCTTCTATTACATCAAGTTTTCAATTTCTACTCGGGCATTCCCATCAATATGTAAATGTGGTATAATTTTCTTTTTTGTTTTTTTTTGGAGAGATGGAGTCTCACTATGTTGCCCAGGCTGCTCCTGTACTCCTGGGCTCAAGTGATCCTCTCACCTCAGCCTCCAGAGTAGCGGGGATTGTACTACGCCTGGCCAGTGTGGTGTTTTTTTTTTTTTTTTTTTTTTTGAGGAGTCTCAATCTGTCACCCAGGCTGGAGTGCAATGGTGTTATCTTGGCTCACTGCAACCACTGCCTCCTGGGTTCAAGCGATTCTCCTGCCTCAGCCTCTCTAGTAGCTGAGATTACAGGCACCCTCCACCACGCCCAGCTAATTTTTGTATTTTTAGTAGACATGGGGTTTCACCATGTTGGCCAGGCTGGTCTCGAACTCCTGACCTCAGGCGATCTGCCTGCCTCGGCCTCTAAAGACCTGGCGTGGTGGCTCACGCCTGTAATCCCAGCACTTTAGGAGGCCAAGGCAGGTGGATTACCTGAGGTCAGGAGTGAGCCACTGGGTCCAGCCTTGTGTTAAAAAGTTACAAACTTATTATTGACCTCACTTCCTGCTTCAGCCACATCTCCTTTCCTTTTCTTTTTTTTTTTCTTTTCTTTTTTTGAAACAGAGTCTGCCTCTGTTGCCCAGGCTGGAGTGCAGTAGCGCAATCTTGGCTCACTGCAACCTCCTGCTTCTGGGTTCAAGCGATTGTCCTGCCTCAGCCTTCTGAGTAGCTGGGATTACAAGGGTGCACCACCACTCCCAGCTAATTTTTTTTGTATTTTTAGTGGAGGTGGGATTTCACCACGTTGGCCAGGCTGGTCTGGAACTCTGGACCTCAAGTGAACCACCCTCCTCAGCTTCCCAAAGTGCTAGGATTACAGGCGTGAGCCACGGTGCCTGGTCACACATCTCCTTTTCTCTTCTCCCCTTTGCTGTAAAACTCCTTGGAAGATTCCTGGACTCCCATCCTCTTCTTCCATTCTCTTCACCTCCACCTCTCCTTCAAAACCATGCTTGTAAGAGTCACTAGGGACTAGGTGTGGTGGTCACACCTGTAATCTCAGTGCTTTGGGAGGTGGGCGATCACCTGAGGTCAGGAGTTTGAGACCAGCCTGATCAACATGGTGAAACCTTGTGTCTACTAAAAATACAAAAATTAGCTGGGCGTGGTGGCAGGTGCCTGTAATCCCAGCTACTCAGAAGGCTGAGACAGGAGAATCACTTAAACTGGGAGGTAGAAGCTGCAGTGCTGAGATCGCGTCATCGCACTCCAGCCTGGGCAGCAAAGAGCGAAACTCTGTCCAAAAAAAAAAAAAAAAAAAGAGTCACCAGGGATTTTCATCTTGCTAAATGCAATGGCCAATTCCCAATCCTCATCTAAGCTGAGCTGCGGCAGCGTTTGACGTGGTTGGTAACTCTCTCCTTGATACTCTTTTCTTTGCTTCCATGATGACACTACCCTCTGTTGCTTCTCCTCCAACTTCATTAATTGCTCCTTCTCAAGTCTTCTTTTCTAGGTCCAATTTGTGGAGCCTCAGTCTTTGGTTCTCTCTAGTCTCTTTCTCTCTTTTTTTCTCCTGTCATTCCTTCCCTCCTTTGGTGATCTCACCTAATAGCATAGCTTTAAAGTTAACATCTAAGGCCAGGCTCAGTGGCTCATGCCTGTAATCCCAGCACTTTGGGAGGCCAAGGCAGGAGGACCACTTGATGACAAGAGTTCAAGACCAGCCTGATCAACACAGTGAGGCCCCGTCTCTACAAAAAATACTTTAAAAATTAGCTGGGACTGCTGGCATCCACCTGTAGTCCCAGCTACTTGGCTACTTGGGAGGCTTCAGTGGGAGTATTCCTTGAGCCCAGGAACTTGAGCTGCAGTGAGCTATCATTGCACCATTGCACTCCAGCCTGGGCTGCAGAGTAAGAGCCTGTCTTGAGGACAACAACAACAAAACCAGCATCTGAGACTCATTTGATACCTCCACTTGGATGTCTAATGTTTTATATGTTTACAAAACATAAAATTCAAGATGTCAGACTGAACTCTTGATTGAACTCCTCCCCCAACTTGCTTCTCCTTCACGTTTTTGTTTGTTTGTTTGTTTGTTTGTTTTTTGTCCAGAGGCAGAGTGTCACTCTGTCACCCAGCTTGGGGTATCACCCAAGCTTGAGCCCAGGAGTTCAAATTCCTGGGCTCAAGTGATCCTCCCACCTCAGCCTCCTGAGTAGCTGGGACTACAGGTGCATACCACCATGTCTGGGTCTCCACTGTTTTTTTTTTTTTTCCCACTATTCTCACCTGGTGTCAATTCCATCTTTTCTGTTGTTCAGGCCAAAGACCTTGGTATTGCCCTCAGCTCCTCTTTTCCTCTCATGTTCGTATTCAGTCTATCAGGAACCTGTTAGCTCCACCTTTAAAATATATCCTGAATCTGACCACTTCTCCCCTCCTTCACTGGTAGCATGCTGGATTACTGTCAGTCTTCTCATTGGCTCTCTGCTTCTACCTTTGGCCACCCAAGGTTTATTCTGAACCCCACCGCTAGCACCATCCTTTGCAAGCAGTCATATCATGTCACTCCTCTGCTCAGAACCCTCCAGTGACTCCCATTTCAGAGTAAAGGTGGGAGTTCACTGCAAGGCCCTAACTGTTAGCTCTCCAACCTCACTTCCTCCTGCCTCCCAGTCACCTGGCTCCAGTCACGCTGGCCTCCTTTCTGTTCATTGAATGCACCAGGCTGTTGCACTGGCAGTTGCCTCTGCCTGGAGCTTTCTTCCTCCATATGTCTGTACCATTTACTCCCTCACCTCCCCAGGTTGCTGATCCAAAGTTACCTGTCTATGAGGCCTGCTCAACCACACTGTTGAATCCTGCACCTCCCACTCACCCAGCATTTCCAGTTCCCCTTATTCTGCTCTACTGATCTCTTTCCCCATAGCACTTAATATTGTCTAATCTATTATGTAATTTATTTATGTCCATTTTGTACTGTCCTCCCCCCCACAACTAGAGTATCAGCCCCCTGAGGACAAGAACCTTTGTGTTGTTCACCATTGCAAGCTAGTTTCCTTTAGGAGTGGCTGACATAGGGTAGGTATACATGGTGTTTGTGGAATGGGTGAAGCCCTGGTGCCTAGAACAGGGTGTGGCTTATAAAACATGCTAATGCATATTTAATGAGTGGATGTAATGGAACTTCCTGAGGATTTGATTTAGTCCAGGGGAGCTTCCCTGTGGAGAGGGGCTTGGAAATGGACCTTAAAGGTTGAATCACACTTAGAAAAAGAGTGAGGAGAGAGACAGAGAAAGAGAAAGAGGACGTATCAGGCCTGAGAGTGACTTAGGCAGAGCCCTGGAGATTGGATTTTCCTACGAGGATGATGGGAGCCAGTGCTGTCCTGACCAGGGGGAACCCCAGCCTCCGCTACTGTCAGTCAGCGGCATCCTTGGGAAGGAGAATTTGAAAGCCTCCACCCCACTCCCACACCCCTTCTCATTCAGCTTACGTGAGGGTTCGCTCTACGCGGCTGCCCTGGCCTCCAATCACCTCTCCCAGGGCCAGGAACGCTTGTCCCAGGAAATCCTATGCAGGACAAAGAGTCAGTGAGACCAGAAGCTCTGTGAGTGCTGAGTCCCAGCCCAGCCCCGGTGTTGCTCCTGCACAGGACCAGGCCAGTTCCCAGGTGGGTGAGTGGTGCAAGAGCCACCGCCCAGCATGGGCTTTAAAGGATGGGGTGTGAAAGAAGGGGTCTGCAGCAATCGCTGCCTCGTGGTGGGTCATCAGTCCAAGCCTGTCTCCCCAGCCTCTGCCCAGCCCCATTCAGCCTCACCTTCTGCAGGTCCCAGCAGTGGCAGCCGAGAATGAAGAGGAACAGTGAGTGGGGGGCACAGCAGGACACTCAGGCAGGAGGAGAGGGAGCAGGAGGGTGGGTTGGGGGCCTGAAGAAGATGGGGTCTGGTCGAGGGTTACAAGGAGTTCTACGGGTCTTTTAACACATCTAAGCACCTCCTGTGCACTCCGCCAACCATCGAGGAAACGCTTGCTCACCGGTTTGGAGATGTTGGTTTTGGAGTCCACGTTGTACCTAGGAAAAGAGTGGAACCGGTGTGGGGTGGGGCTGGCTGGGAGAGAGGCTGGACAGGGGTTGGGCACTGAGTCTTGATGAACATTTTGGGTGGAGAAATGGGTAGCTGTGGACCCGAATTCAGCTTTAGTCTCCTTTGGGGCAGGAGTCAGGGTGGAAGAGGGTCAAACCTGGGCCGAGGCCAAGTCAGGGGCTGCTGGGGGCAGGGTCGTCTGGAAGGGGTCGGGCCTGAAGTGGAGCTGCGATAGGAGCAGAGTGGTGGGTGGGGCCACAGCAGGGGACAGAACTGGACCACTTATCACTGAAGGGCAGGGCTCAGACTAGAGGCGGCCCTTCAGAATGAGAGGGAGGCCTGGGGGAAGAACCAGGCCGGGAGGCGAGGCGGGGGTGGGGCCAGCCAGAATTCCGGGTGGATCCAGGTCGGGGGGCGGGCCAAGACAGAATTCCGGGCGGAGCCTCACACATCGAAGCGCAGATTTTGCTTTTCCTCAAAGAAATAGTCGAGGACGAATTTGCGCACGAAGTCTGGGTTCAGCGTGTTATCGATCACCTCGGTCCGTCCGAACTGGGTAGAGGGGTGGAGGGTCAGCGTGGGACGTCCAGCCCCGGGCGCGGCCCTGGGCCAGGAGAGGGGGCTCTGAGACTCACCTCCCGCCACTCCTGGCTGGCCCGGCTCTGCGTGTAAAGCACCACCACTGCAGGTGGGGGCGGGGAGGGAAGGACGTCAGGTCGGCTCGCACCCCTTGCCCCTACTCCACCCGCCCCTGAGTCGCGCCCAGACCCCAAGTTCCCCCTCCCGGTCCTGGAGCCGCCTACTGGGGTCGGACTTGGAGAAGGTATCAAGGTCTAGCAGATTCCTAGAGAAAAGCAACAGACAGATAGAGAGTGGATCATCCTGGAGCCCGCCGCCTCGAGTCGGCTCTGAGCCCGGCACTGAGAGGAGGCATAGGGCTCGCAGCGAATCTGTCCCTCATGACTACCCTCAGCTGGGGTCCGCGCTGTCAGCACTCTGGACAGCACCGGAAATCGCTGTCCAGGAACCATGGCTCTACCGGCTGGACGCGAACGCACCCACACTGCCTCCAAGGGCCCAGGAAAGAGGGTTCGCCCCAGAACTTTGTCCTCCTGGGGCCGAGCTCCTACTGGGTACCTGCGACCCACTCCCGAACCCGCAGGCTGAGCCCTCTTTTGCGGGGTGGGGCTGCCCAAGATCCCCCACCTTCTCGATCCCACCAGCGACTCTCGTCATCAGCTGTGATTTTCCAGCCAATTACGCCTCTCCCCCCGGGTCTAGCCCCTGCCCGGGCTGAGCCCCGGGGCTGGGGCTGTGCCAGTGCCTAAGCCCTCCCCAGCGCGGCCCGCTCACCGGCAGGACACGGTAATTTCAATCTTGGTGGCCGGGACGCTTCGCTCGGAGGCTCCGCCGAGAGACATGGCTGGTCGGGCGACCCGAGCCGCAGGAGGCTGCGAGGCCAGGGCTGCCGGAGCTAGGGACTACGGCAGCGGCGGGGCTGGCCCATGTGCCTCAGCGGCGCCGGCGGCGGCGGCAGCAGTGGCTGCACTCCCTCCAGCCCTGCGTGCGCTCCGGCTGCTCGCGCCCTGACAGTGGCCGCCGGCGGCAGCGGCTCCAGATGGCAGCACAGCCCCGCCCGGCCCTGCGGGCGGCCCGCACCCCATTGGAGCAGCGTGGAGCCAGCGGGAAACCTCACCCGACCCTCAACTCCAACCCACACCTTGGTAGAGTCTGACCTACTCTCTGGGGTGGAAACCCAAGCTCCTTAGAGTTGTCCATGATGCTGAAACATTTGGAGCACCTGGTAGGCATTGGGGTTGTTGCCTCTTACTGAGCCACTCCCTTAGTGTTTCTTCCCTTTCCCACTCCCAGCCTGCCTAGGTCTCTGAATAGGAAAAGTACATTTCTTATTAGCTGTGTGACCTTATCAACATCTCTGTGGCTCAGTCTCATTGATGGAAACGCTGTAACAGCAGCTACTTGAGGTGCTGTAAAATTTTTACTGAGATAATCCAAGGAAAGCACTTAGCACACAGCAAGTGCTCAATAAACATTCACTGGTGTATTTATTTGTCCTCTGGGTATTCATACTGATGACAGTAAACGGTGGCTGTTGAGCATGGTGCAAAGCCATCTGCCCCTGCTTTTGGACCCTCACAACTTTCATGGTGTTACAGATGCAGACACACTGTCATGATGCAATCTACTGTAGGTCACACTGTAGAAGAGGGTGGTGGTCAGTCAGGCCCTCCCCAATCACACATGCGCACCTGCTGCTATCTCCAGCTTTAGAAGCCAGTCCTACTCCGTAGGCAGGGCTCAAGGCAGGGGCTGCAGGTCACCCGTACCAGGACCGTGCTGCCTACAGAATGTGTTAAAGATGAAGATCCTGGCCAGGTGCAGTGGCTCACGCCTGTAATCCCAGCACTTTGGGAGGCCAAGGCAGGTGGTTCACTTGAGCTCAGGAGTTCGAGACTAGCTTGGCCAATATGGTGAACCCCCCCATCTCTACTAAAAATACAAAAATGAGCTGGGCATGGTGGCGAATGCCTGTAGTCTCAGCTACTTGGGAGGCTGAGGCAGGAGAGTCGCTTGAACCCGGGAGGTGGAGGCTGCAGTGAGCCAAGATTGCACCACTGCACTCCAGCTTGGGTGACAGTGAGACTGCCTCAAAAAAAAAAACAAAAAACAAGAGATCCTCCACCTCCTAATTCCCAGGCAACTTCCTTAGCAATCCTAAGCCTAAAGCTCAGGCAGCCCAGAGACTGTGCACAGCTAAACCAGCCCTCTAGGTGACTAGGGCCTGCTTAGGCTTGAGGACCACAACTCCCAACAGTCTTGAGTACTGTCCCCACTGCAGGGATGACCATGGCTCATGAGTGGGGAGGTACACCTGTCCCCAGTTCTCTTCCTGTTTTGCCTGCCCTCCACTTAAACACCCCTTGTCCAGCACAAGGAAGGACAATGAGAACCTTCCTAATAGCTCCACAAAGACAGCAACCAAATGAGGACACAAGAGAGGGGCTGTTCAAAAAGACTTGGATTTTATTTTGTGATCTGTGTCAAACTGCCTCATTCTCAGTGCAGGTGATCCCTCCTCCCCAGGAAACCAAGAATTGAGAGGTAGGGTCTTTGTGAAGTCATGGCTTCCACAAGGCCCCAGGGAAACCCCACACAGTTCTGAGAGTTGATAGGAACCCCAGCAAAGATGGGGTGGGTGGGAGACAGTGACAAGAAGGGGTGGTGGAAGAGGCTGGGGGTTGGAAAACCCTGTCTTTGGCCTTGCTCAGCTTTGGGGCTGCCATGCACATGATGGAGAAGGGGGAATGAGATTTCCCCCTGACCTGGAAGTACCCCTTTGGCCAGGCATGGCTTTGATTCTGCTAAGGGCTCAGCTGAGAGAGGAGCAGGAAACTGTCATGGGCTGGCTTCTTCACAAGGCATTGCTGCTGATGCCCCGGAGTCCAACACCACGGGCAAACTGCTCCAGCAGGCCCCCAATGGCACCAGAGGGACTGGGGGCTACTGCCCGAAGCCCCACCGTGCTGCTATAAGCAGCCAAGAAGGCTGAGCGCACCTCCTGCAGCCGAGTCTCTCGATCACTCAGGGCTGCAAGCCTATGGGGAGGAAGAGAAAACAAAGACATTACCCTGGGACAGGACCCAGCATCCTCATCCTCATCTTCCCTCCACACCACCTGTCCTTGTGCTTCTGACTGCACAAGGCCAGTGTCTGTCCTGTGGTCACACTATCCTTGTGGTTCAGGCCCCAAATATCTGGCCCTGTTTTCCCTTAAACCATTCCTCTAAGCCGTCAGGCTACTGTTCCCACCTAGAGCAGGAACTTTTACTAGGGCACTAACCTTTCTTTTTTAAGTTAAAAAAAAAATTCTGTTTGAGACAGGGGCTCACTCTATTGCCCAGGTTGGAGTGCAGTGGCACAATCAGGGCTCACTGTAGTCTCAACCTGTTGGGCTCAAGCCGTCCTCCCACCTCAGCCCCTCAAGTAGCTGGGACTACAGGCACGTGCCACCATGACGGGTTTTGCCATGTTGCCCAGGCTGGTCTCAAACTCCTGGACTCAACTGATCTGCCTACCTTGGCCTCCCACAGTGCTGGGATTACAGGCATGGGCCACCATGCCTGGCCTGACCTGACCTGTTGGGAAAAATAACTATCACTGGGAAGGAAGGAAGCTAAGCAGGAGGGAAATCTGCCCCAGCAGTTCTCTGCTTCCACTCCTCAGGAAGAACAAGCTGAGACATGAAGTTTTATACCTGACAGTAAGGAGGCCCCCAAAATCTGGCAGCAGGCCTCAGCCTTGGCTGGGCATGGTGGCTCACGCCTGTAATCCCAGCACTTTGGCAGGCCGAGGTGGGTGGATCACTTGAGCTCAGGAATTCAAGACCAGCCTGGCCAACATGGCAAAATCCTGTCTCTACTAAAAACACAAAAATTAGCCAGGCATGGTGGCATGTGCCTGTAATCCCAGCTACTTGGGGGGCTGAAAGCAGGAGAATCGCTTGAACCTGGGAGACAGAGGTTGGAGTGAGCCAGACTGCGCCACTGTACTCCAGCCTAGGCGACAGAGTGAGACTGTGTTTAAAAAAAAAAAAAGAAAAAAGAAAGGCCTCAGCCTTGAGGCTTAGATATGGCACATCTTAGGAGGAAGCTCTTGCCCTGGAAGAACCCACTGTCTGCCGGGTTGAGGCCAGGGTTCCCCACTGGAAACCTCTAGGGCTTTAGCTCCACCTTCAGTCACTGTGGTTCCCAGGTAAACAGCTGAAAGAGTATTGACTTTTCCAGAAAGATCCGTGTTCTGATTCTATCCCCCTTTCCTCTCTTGGCCTCTGTAGGCTCTGATCACAGATGAAAGCCCCTCTTCTCTCCTTACCCTGGAATTACAAGTCAAGAAGGGAAACAAGTACACGCAACTCAGGCTTATCAAAGTATGACTCCACATGAGGCTGTGTGACATCCCGAAGGGCCTTTAATAGAAGAGGCCCATGGTGCCGGCTATACCCGACCTCTGGACTCAAAGGTCAGGTACTCACATGGCATTCCCCTGATGAGTCCCTGGAGGGCCCTCTCTAGGGGTCACAGACCTACATGAGAAGAGCCCTCGCATTCCCATCCACCTAAATAGTTAAGACCAGCCGTGGCTACTAATCTTGCTCCAAATCTGCCCCCAAGAAACCAGTCCTGCACAGTCCCTCCCTCGAAATCTGTCAGAGGCAGCAGAGGGAGGTCTGAGGATAAATGACAGTCCTGGGGTAAGTAAGCAGGGGAGACAGACAGGACTCTAAGGAAAGCAGATTGGTGGAAGCGAAATGTGAGATATGGAAGCAGTAGGCTCTGGGGCAAAGAAAAGTCAAATCACTCCTGCAGCAGCACTAAGAACATGGAGCTGAGACCGCACTCCTGCACTACCATGAACAGTCCCGAAGTCTTTCCCTGAAAACTGGGGGAGAAGCATGGTGCGAGATCTTCTTTACTTTCTAATTAGGTTTCACACAGGCCAAAGGCCACGCATGTTTGCCTCAGCTTCTCCTTGTAGCATACAAGGGAGAAATAGACCAATAGTTTACACTCACAGGGGAACAACCAACGATCCACACATAAGCATTCTAACTGTCCTGCCCCACCCCCTGCCACAGCTGCCCATTTCTGAGGGGTGGAAGGGACGGAGACCACAACCTACTAAGAGACAAGAAAACAGGAGAGGATCTGTGATCCATTTAAGGACACACACCAGGCAAAGGAGGTACCACAGTGCCATTCCTTCTTGAGAGATGAGCTAACAGGCTCAGAAACGGCAAGCCTGACACTTTAAGACATAGCTAGTGAGTAAAGCGGCAGATTTGGACTTAAGTTTCTCTGACAGAAAGCCCAAGTGCTGAACCCACATGCTGCATGTCTTCACAGGAATCAACTCTGACTGCATCCCACAATCTTGGGGCCTTGAGATCATACAGAAGCCAGCCCTTCTCTGAGACCCTTCCAGAACTAATGGATTAGCTAGGAGCTTAGAGTGCAGGCCTGGGGCCTAAATAGTAGGTTCTAGGCTGGGTGACCTGGGGCCGGAGTTGGCTGTTTCGGTGGTTAACCTCAGGTAAGGGAGGGGTGCTATCAAACAGGGATATCTGTGCTTCCTTCGAGATGGCTCTTGAGCAAATGTGGCTGAAGCAGGAAGTCCCTACAGAAAGGTGCAATTTTTTTTTAGCCCTTCAAAAATCTAAGAGATCTTGTTTCTGGCCTAGGAGCTGGCTGCAGAGGAGGCTGTGCCAGGCACAATGACCTCAGAAGCACTTTGGTGACTTCACAGCTGCAGGGCCACAACCTGTGCCATCCTGGAATTCCAAGGTCTGACTGGCTCCTGACTGCCCTCCGCTAGGATCCAGGACCCCTTTTTCCTTCCCAACTCCCCAAGGCACCTTGCCTCCAACCTGCCAACATGGGTGGGGATGAGCCGGATTGTGGTGCGGGCAGTGAGGCCCCAAGGAGCAGGTCTTACTCCCCCAGCCACCGGAAACTTTCTCCTCCCTGACATCCATGAAGCAGCAGAACAGGCTAGGGGCAGGTGGTTCCCCCAGAGGCAGCTGCTTCAGTCAGTTGAACACACTCTAAGAGCTGGAGACTTAGGGTTTTGTAGGTGTGGGATCTAGAATTCCCATCTAATTCTTATTCCTGCCCAGAGGCAAAAACAAAAGACAAGGGGGGTGGGGATGGGAAGTAACCCTAGATTCTGCTGAGAAGCACAGCCTCTGGCTAACCCAGCACCACTCTGGCTCTGGCCTCCACCACACACCTACCTTCACTATCCCACTGTTCTGCCTTCAAACGATTCTCATGTCAGGCAAAGGCTTATACAGAAATAGAATCTTCTATAGTTACAGTCCAGCAGCTTTCCCTTTGGGTACACCTGAGACACCAGTGGATAGGTTTTAGAGGCTACATAATGAACACACAAACGAGTGCACTTCCTGACCAGCCATAGGCCTCCTTCATACCTCAGGGGTCCAGCAGCTGAGAGGGGAGGGCAGGAGGCCAGGCCAGGTCTTGAGCGCCAGCCTCTGCCTCATTCCTACCCAACACTCCTGACTGCTCACCAGCTTTTCACACAGGCAGGGGAGCATCCTGCCTTCTCAAGCAAGACACTTACAGACAACTGTTAGGGAGCTCATCCGGGAAGCTGAAAGGGAGAGAGGAGTCTGTGTGCAGGACAGCCCGCTCCTGAATACTGCCACAGCCTGTTACCATCTGCCAGCTGCCATAGTCTGTGGAGAGAGAGGATCCGGGCAGGGGATGGTCCACTGATCTGGGGCAGAGAGGAGAGAGGGGAGAGGATGCAGTCAGTCATATGCCTGACACAGAGGCTCTGGAGGGGGCTGGGGGGTGGCTGCTAGGTTCTGTTGTCAGCCACTTTCTCCAAAAGTCTAAAAAAAAAAATGCTGGACAAGTAGTGACCGAGAGAAAAGAACAGATCATCATGTAAGCTCAGCTGTGAGGATGGTGCTTTGTGCAGACTTACTGTGGAAGCAAAAAATGAGAACAAAGCATGGCAGCAAGAGGTGAATCGGAGCCACAGCCTGGGGCCAGGGCATGCCTGTGCTGGGAGTAAACAAGGCAAGGACAATCTCAACAGCACCAAATGAAGGCAGCAAGGCTAGCACCCAAATGAAGGTGACCCAGAAGCCGGGTCACCCATGCTTCCTGGCATGCAGATTTGCAGGGTGGGCAACACAGAACCCAGGAGCCACTGAGGTCCTATCAGAGGAGACAGATCAGGCCTCTTGGGGGCTGTGGAGAGTATGATCTAAACTGAAGAGTGATGGAATGAGAGCCCTGAGATCCCCCTTTCTCTGCAGTGCCTTCTAGGTGCCATAGTTTGTATTCAGAAGCATCAGCCCAGCAGACTCACTGGCTATGCCCAGAGGGAAGGGATGAATCAGGCAGGCAGCCTGACAGCTTCATCAGGCCTTCTTCAGATGGAGGTTTGGGGGGTGGGAGGGAGAAAGTTGTGCTGGGAATCTACTGCTTCCACCTCCTCCCCACTCACAGCCAACCCCCCTCTTCTGTCCTGGGCAGGAGTCCAGCCAGTACAATGAGGGCGGAGACAGGGAGACATCAAACAAGGCCCTTCCACCCGCTACCCCAGGTCCCAGTCCCCAGAGGAACATCGTCTTTGATGCCTGACCCTTTATTCTTTCATCTAAGAACAGCAGGAGGTGTCCCAACAGGGACCCAGAAACAGGAATGAAGAGCAGTGGGTGGGAGTGGAGAAAAACGTTCACTGGCCTTGGCACCCCCAGCTGGCTGGCGTCAAGGGCTCCTAGTCTGAGGTGACAGCCTGACCGGTCACCAGGCCAGTCTTACCCTCAAGCAGCTGCCACCGGAGTGCAGCTGGCCAGGCACTGCAACTCTGGCAATCCTTAACCATCCCCAAATGTAAGATGGAAAACGGCAGCCCAGGCAGGTGAAGACACTTGCCTAAAGTCTCACAGCTAGTGACTGTGAGAAGACTTTTTTTTTTTAAGACAGAGTTTCACTCTTGTCGCCCAGGCTGGAGTACAACAGTGCGATCTTGGCTGACTGCAACCTCTGCCTCCTGGGTTCAAACAATTCTCCTACCTTATTCTCCTGAGTAGCTGGGATTACAGGTGCCTGCCACCATGCCCGGCTATTTTGTGTATATTTTTAGTAGAGATGGGGTTTCACCATGTTGGCCAGGCTGGCCTTGAACTCCTGACCTCTGGTGATTCACCCGCTTCTACCTCCCAAAGTGCTGGGATTATAAGGTGTGAGCTATTGCGCCTGGCCGAGAAGAGATTTTTAAAACCAAGAATGATTGCACATTTGTCCTGAAACAGAACCACCTTGGGACCAGGGAAAACAAATGGTTTTCTATGTGAAGGCTGCCATAAATCGGAACCCCCTACAACATACAGACTTGCCACATTCATCATTCCTGCTAAACTCTAGAAGGTGCATGACGGCAGCATTAGGGATGAGAACAGGACTTCTGTCACCTGACGGAAGGCCCCGGGGCCTGGACAGAGCAGGGCTTCCTTGTTTCTAGATGGAGAAACTTGGGTTCAGGCAGTCTGTAAATCAAAGAGACAGCTCCCCAAGAGCAGCCTGTGCCCCCTCCAGGTCACACCAGGCCTTCAGCTGGCACAACCCTGAGACGCAGCCTAGCTCCACAAATCTCATCTGTTGTTCAAGCTGTAGGATAGAATCTTTTACAGTTTTGGCAGCTTGTGGGAAAACAACAGCTAAAAACCAGAATGCTGAGGGAATGGAAGGGACGCTGACTAGGAGGAGGCACAGCTGGGGCTGGGAGCGTGAGGAAGTTTCTCAGGTCCCAAAACCACTCCTCCAGAGCCAGAGTAACACTGCCAAAGGAAACATGACCAACGGGATGGAGTTGCTGATGGGTTCCCCTCAAGGATTCCAAGTCCCCTGGGCTAGTCACTTCCCTTTACTTCCCCTGTGTCCTAGCAGGTAACACTGGCCAGGAACTGCACTTGGGAACAGCTGTCAGACGGATTAGGCAGCACAGACAGCAGCAGGGTGTGTGATCCCAGGGGACAGAGGCATCTCTCAGCGAGCAGCCATCTTCTGCAGACCCTGGGATTTTTCAAGAGTGAGCTCCCCGGCTACAAAGGAGTATTCCTACTTGAGGCCTTTGTCAAAGAAAGGGCTACAAAGTGACCATTCAGCTCCTGGGGTTAAGTGCTCTCAATGCTAAGCAGGAGGTTGTTCACAAATACCACCACGGATAAGCTGGCTGCAGGGGATACCTACAGAGTGTCAAGTCACCAGGAGTAAGGACCTGTGCCCACACACTGAGAAGGGAGGAAAAGCCTTCCAGTCAGTCTAAGAACACGGGTAACTTAACCAGCTTCAATAAGCCCAAACTCTTTTGCCCTGTACCCCTACCTAAGTGAAAACAGAGCAGCAGAGAGGGGTCCAAGCTCCACTGCCTCTGCTCTCCCACTACAGGACTAGAGAGAACACGGACCAAGCAACCCTCAAACTGGAGGGTGGCGGAGCTGACAAGGCTTCAGAGGTCACCTGTCCACATCCCAGTGGCTTGGACCTCTGCCTAGGAGGGTGGGAGCTCAGCAACATTTCACTTCTTTAGTTGGATGCAGCCCAGAGCCTGCTTCACAGCACCCAGAGTTGCAGTTCCTACCGGCTCCCACCTCCCCAGATGCTCTGCTGAGGGCCAACTCAGAGCAGGTGTCTTTTAGCTAGTCCTTTCTGGAAGGGGGTACAAGAATACTCAGATAAACCGAACTGGCTCAGCCCAGGCAATACACAGATCTGGGTGGGCATCTGGCCTTTTATGCAGCTGCCTAGTGCCCTGACAGGGTACCTACTACAGGCTCTCAGACAAATGACTAATAAAGCCAAGTCCTTAACTACAGCTACAGTTTACTGAACATTGGTGAAAAGGTATCTACTACGGGCATTTTTTTTTTTTTTTTGAGACAGCATCTTGCTCTGTTGCCCAGGCTGGAGTGCAATGGCACAGTGTTGGCTCACTGCAACCTCTGCCTCTTGAGTTCAAGCAATTCTCCTGCCTCAGCCTCCTGAGTAGCTGGGATGGCAGGCATGTGCCACCACGCCTAGCTAGTTTTTGTATTTTTAGTAGAGACAGGGTTTCACCATGTTGCCCAGGTTGGTCTTTAACTCCTGATCTTATGATCTACCCATCTTGGCCTCCCAAAGTGCTGGGATTACAGGCATGAGCCATGGTGCCTGGGCCTTATACTATGAGTATTTACTCCGTCCATTCCAATCCATCTCAGTCCAGTCCCATCCATCCACCCATCCATCCATCCATCCAATCATCCATCCAATCTATCTTTAGTATTGGCAGGGTCTCACTACGTTGCTTAGCCTAGTCTTGAAATCCTGGGCTCAAACGATTCTCTGACCTGGGCCTCCCAAGGTGCTAGATTACAGGCATGAGCCACCATGTCCAGCCCATTATTTCATTTAAACTCAAACTTATGAGGGCCTGAATCATTTTCCTCCTTTAAAAACAGGATAAAATAACTGAGCTCAGAAGGGAAGTGATCTTTCCAAGTCAGACAGCTAGGACTGCAAAGCTATGATTGAAATCCAGGTCTGACCAAAGCCCTTGCTTATAATACACTCATCTTCCTTCCTGTTAAGGGGTGGGCGCCTCAGAAATTGGTTCATGGACCAGCACATAACCTCCAATGGGAGTAAAGCACACAGCTTCTATCTATAACTGGGAAAAAAAAAAAAAAAAAGGTTCTCATGTGACCCCTGGATGTGAGAGAGGAAGCAGGGTGTCATCCTGGAGCTGCTCTCAGCCATTCTGCCACCATTAGGGAAGCTAGCTGAACAAAGCTGACATGCAGAAGGAGGCAACAGGAACAAACCACAGGGAAATAGAGCTGGAACCTTGAAGTTCCACCTGAAGACTGCTTTTCCACTAGGCTTTTCCATATACAGTTATTTCTTGTTATTCTTCTGTATCTGCAGGAGATTGGATCCAGGACCAAATCCTTGGATGCTCAAGTCCCTTATCAGCATGGCTTATCCTTGAACACCACATGCATAAACTGCACGGTTCCACTCATATGCAGACTATCTCCTGCCTCTACTGCCCAACCCAGCAAGACAACTCCTCCCTCCACTTTCTCCTCAGCCTCCTCAGCATGAAGACAGGGAGGATGAAGACTTTTATGATGATCCACCTCTACTGAATGCACAGGAAATAGTTTCCCTTTCTTATGATTTTCTTAACATTTTATTTTCCTCTAGCTTACCTAAGAATAAAGTATATAATAGACATAACATACAAAATATATGTTTACTGACTTTACATTATTGCTAAGACTTCTAGTCAAAAGCAGGCTATTTGTAGTTTTTGGAAGTGAGAATTATACATAGATTTTAATTGCATAGGGGTGACCAGCCCTAATCCCTGCACTGTATTTGCATATAACCACTTGCATTTGCATATAACCTATGCACATCCTCCTATATGCTTTAAATCATCTCTAGATTATCTAATACAATGTCAGTGCTCTGCACGTAGTTGTTACACTGCATGTTCCCATTTGTATTACTTTCTATTGTTTATGTTATCTTGAATGTTTTCAATCTGGTTGGTTTCATGGATGTGGAACCTGCAGATATGGAGGGCTGACTGTAAATGCATTTCCTTTATTGTCTCAGTCAGTTTGAAATGTGTTTTCTGTTACTTGCATTTGAAAACATCTGACAGGGCTAATATAGAAGGCTTGAAGGTATACAGCTAGGAAGAACCTTGGAGTTGCCCAAGCCTCTGATTACACAGATAAGAAAATGGAAACCCAAAATCAAGTGACATGTCATGAAGTCACACAGAGGGACTACCTTAGCTAAGATGTACAATCCTAGGCTCTGAGGGGGACTGGCTATCACCTAATCTAAACTTATCCTGCTCCCACCCACAAGTAGACGGCCTAGGACAGAGCTCATCCCTCAAAGAGTAGTCAGCAGGTGGTGGTGGCTGGGCGAAGAGTAGCTAACTGGACAGCAGAGGGTGGTCCCTGTGTTGCTGCTGGGCATCCCTAGCAAACTCCATCTGCTCTTCAGGCAGCCTGGCTTCAAGCTGGGCCCAGTGGCGTCACCATCCCTCCTTGGGCATGGACACTGCTATGCTAGCAACCCCCCTATTCCTAAAGGATGCGTGACTCTGGAGCAGAGGCCAAGGCCACAGCAGAGTGAAGTGACCTGCTAACCAGAGCTAGGGGAGGCATGTGAGCTCAGAGCACTGGTCCTGGCCCTTCCCAGCCCTCAACTTTCTGCTGATGAGAGATTTAACAATGGTTCAGAAATGCAGCTTAATCAGAAGCTGCAGCAGCAACAGTTAACAATGCTTAAAAACCACCAGCCTTGCTAGTAAGGGGTATGGGCTGGGGGTTAGTAAGAATCGGCACCCCACAGAACTTTCTTCCCAACCTGATTCATATCTACTACTTAACTTTGAACAAAGCTTCACAGATCATTCCACGGGGGAATCCTGCTCTAAAAGAGAGATACCTGTAGAATTTGGAGCGTATAAAAACCCAGAGAATTCACATTAGGAGAATTTTTGTTGTCACAGACAGCTTCACTAAAAGGTTTTTCTTTCCATACAACTTTTCCTACCACATTAAAGACCTGATTGGCTATTGTTACCTAAGAGGCAGGGAAGCTAATGACAGGATCCCTTAGGGACTTTAAGATAAAAGAGACTAAATTAATTTTAATGGTAATGGAAATACATAATTAGAATGCTCCAAATCTGAATAATCTAGACTTTCAAAACCTCTGATCAACAGGCATCCAAGTCAGAAGCCTGGCTCCAGGCAGACATCCCCCAAACAGACCAGCAGAAGGATCAAACATCTCACAGCAGCCCATCCCACATTTTTCAAAGCCTTGCAACCATCTTGGTCCAGCTAACCCAGGCTTGGCCAAGCCCCAGCGTGCAGGGCTCTGAGGTGAGGAGGACAACCCCAACCTTCCTCCGCCTCCTGAGAGAGGGCCTTGGTGGCCATCCTGGACTGGCCACAAGAGCCTGAGCCATGCCATGCAGGCAGAAAGTCACCTGTGAGACTGAGGGACACTATCATAAGACTGGAAAGCGGGATCTTTTGGCAGGCAGAAGGGGATGGTGAGCTAGGGCGTGGTAAAGGGTGACAGGGTGCTGCCCTCTGCGTGGGAGCTCACTGCAGTCTGGGCAGTTAAGACCGAGGCAGGACCCAGATGACAAGAGGAACCTTCTAGTTTCCTCCCTAGTTGTTCAGCAACGCTGCACAGGTAGAAAAGGAGGCAGGGACCATGGCCTAGAGCCACAGCCAAGAATAGTGAGGGTCACACAGTGCCACCGCAGCCCCAGAGTGGCCCTGAGGACAGCTGGGTACAGAGAAGGGTGGTGTGGCAGCAGGCATGCACACAGAAGATAGGGAGGGGAACCGGCACATGGGCTTGTCTGCCTGGCACCGCCTCTACCCTGCCACTTCCACCACACCTCCCATGGCCAGACTGCGTGTGGCTATGGTTTCACAGGCTCAGCTCCAGCACTCAGGCAGTGTTCTGAGCTGAAGAGCTCACCCAGAAGGGTGAGCACATGGGGCCCCTGTGGGCAGCACATTGTGGAGCGCCCACTTGCCTCCTGCTTATCTGCTCTGCCTAGGTGCAGAGGATGTTCTTCCCCATCTTCCTTCATTGCCTGTTTGGCCCAGAAGAAAAAAATCACAGGTTAGGGATGGGAGGAGGGTTCCAGAAGTTTCAGAATGTTTTTCTTCTTAACAGACCTGTTACTACCAAGGACGAAACTGAGTCTGAAAATCATGTGGACATGACGTGGCAGAGCTCTACTTGAATCTGGGATGGACTCCAAAGCTCATGCCCATTCTTCTAAATGTCCTTTTCTCCCTGGAATTCAGTAAGGGCCTAAAGTCCCACACTGCTTTGTTCTCTCCAGAAAGGCAAGACATTCTCAAAGCTTTAGAAAAAAAAGCAATTCACAGGATTCTTTTGATGGGGGTATGAAATGGAAAAAGTGGTAGAAAATGCTTTCCCCAAGTGCTAGACCAGCCCTCAATCCCAGCCTCTGGCCCGTGCTCAGCTTTCAACTCACCCAGGAAGCACCGTTCCTGCAGCACCCTTCAGCCATGGCCCTGGCATGGCCATCCTGGCTGAGCTGCTCCCTTTCCAGGTGTGCAGTCACCCATGGTTTGTCCCAGCCACACACATCTAGCTCAGCTCCCTAACATCTGTTCTCACTGCCCCACCAATTCAGACATGAGATGTGAGAGCCAGAAGGGACTGAGAATCTAGATCCAGCTCTTCAATCACAGTGGGAGGTGTGCCTAGGAGGTTGGGATCTGCCAAAGGTAACAAGCAGAGGAAGCCCCTATTCCCCACCCATCAGATCACAGCCACTGCACTTCTGGGTTCCCCTGCATTCTGCCAGGGTTCCAGGAAGGAGGAGCCTCAAACCACTCTACAAAGCAGCCCTTGCTTTGTTACCAAACACTAACCCATACCCCAAATACTGGGCCTCTAAGCTTGCTCCTCTGGCCCCCTAGGTCAACTGCCCACCAGGCTACACGCCAAGGAACCCCGTCTTGAGACCCTAGTTCAGGTGTTGGCCCTCGACCCTCATCTTGTTAAAAGTGAAAGCTAGCCACTTCAACAGCAAGGGCTTTGGAGCTCCTCACCTGGGTTTGGGGACCTCCAGGGGACTGCTACCCATCCTGAAAAAGTTATCAGAATGGTTTGAGGATGAGGAGCTGGAAGACCTGGCTTCCACCAGCCCCTGGTGGGAAGGCAAGTGGTCCTCTGAGGGTTGTGGCCGGTTCCAGAGGACACTCTGTGGAGAGGATGAGTGGCTCTTCCTCCTGCAGTGGAAGGAGCAGGGCTGTGAGCCAGGGGCCATGGCAGGCAAAGCCCTCTGCCCACCCTCACTGAACTTCACGCTCAGCCTTTACTTCCACTGGGAAATCGTCACATGGGAGTAGGTGAACATTAACTCCCTCTCCAGCTCAGGGCCATGGGCAGCAGGGCTGGGTCTTTATGGAGGGACTGTGGCATCCAAATCACACCAGCCTACTGGCCTCGAAGTATGTGCTAGAAAATGATTCCTCACAGTTCAGTCACTGCCCGCCTCCATATGTTATGCAAAAAAATTTTTTTTTTTTTTTTTCTAAGAGACAGGGTCTCATCATGTTGCCCAGGCTGAACTCCTGGGCTCAAGTGATCTTCCTGCCTTGGCCTCCCAAAGTGCTGGGATTACAAGTATGAGCCACTGCTCAGGACTTTGTTATGCAACATCTTGGGCCATTTGTCTAGGGTGAAAGTCATCAGGGTCTCAATTTCATGAGATTCTCAAAGGAGCTGACCCTCAAACAAGTTCCCAATTCCCTATCATCTTACACCCAACTTTTTGGTTTTCTTTTTCCGAAACAGCCCTCTATCTCCCCTGCAAATGATACAAAGGAGTTCCTCCAATACCAGCTTCCCCTGCCCCCTGCCCTACCTGCCCAGCAGCTTCTCTGTCCCACAGGGAGCCCTGGCCCTTTATGCTCCTGGGCCACCACAGGCAGTGCCCTTCACCAACCAGATGGCTGGCTTCTGAGGTCCAGTAGAGACAGCAGGAGCATGGAGCTATCCTCTCAGCTCTTCTGTTGGGGGCCCCTTTTGTTCTTTGGGCTCCAGCCTGGCTCCCTGGTGCTGATGGCCCTAGGCCACAGCTGTGAGTGACCTAAGTCCCAGTCTGGCCCCTTACCAAGCTGCCTGAGTTGGTGCTCCTGCTGGGACCAGCTCCACGGCCTCATAGGTAAAGCTTCCAGCAGCACCTGGGGAACTCTCCATGACCAGGGAGAAGTCACTGCCAAGGCTGGTGGTGCTGCCACGGTCCTTTCGTCCTAAAAGAGGCCAGTGACATCAGTCAGAATGTTCTTCTCCCACTACTGGTCCCCCACCTTTTCCACACCACAGAACCAGGAAAAAAAACAAACTTGCACAAACAGTTCCTGCCCGATTTGTACTCAGGAAGATGCAGGGAGGAAGGGAAGTCTGTCGGGGCCCAGGACTCACTCAGCATGCAGATGTCTTCCAAGGTGAAGCCTGCATCCCGGGCTGGCAAACTCTTCCTCCTGGAAACAGAACACAGAGCAGTAAATTCCAGATCTATCTGGGGTCTTATTGTCCCTCAACTCCCAATCCTGCCTGCCTTGGAAAGTGGCTCAACTCACTGGCAACTCGTGGAGACGTCTTACTCTAGAGAGTGTTGTAAAACACCAGGCCCACTTCTGGGACCCACCCTGCAAGGCTCTGTCCCACACGCAGGCGCAGATTTCTGAGGCCAGCAAGGTCTGCATCCTCCTCATGAGCTGGTACCCTCAGAGTTCAAGTCTGGCCCAAAATGTTTGTAGCTCGGATGAGGAAGGTAAACCAATTCAGGCAAGACCCCAACTCTCACAAGGGAGTTGCCAGCCAAGACTCCTGCATTTCCCAGGCCAGAAGCAGCCTTCTGCCCCTTTGTAGGGGGCTGCAGTGTTCAGCCATGCCTTCTGCTGCGGGGCACGGAGGGCAAGACTCAACTTGGGTGCACCGGGAGTTCAGAGTCCTTCTACTCCCAGGTTGGCTTCTTCCTGCAGCAACACACCTGTTCTCTTGGTCATCAGAGACCACTCGTCTGTCCCAAAGCCTGTCTGCTAGTATGACTCCAAGTTGACCTCAATATGGCCTTCTCTGTAGAAGAGCCTCTTCACCAGGGGCCCTCAGCAGGGACCCCTAGGCTGGCCTCAGAGCGAAGGCAGGAGGGAGTACCAGCCCAACATGCAGGGAGGCAGGCCGGGCATGAGGTGGCCAACCTCTGCCTGCCGTGGAGCAGCCCTTCTCAGGGCGCCCTGGCCCAGCATGACACTTACCTCTGGGTTTTCAGAGCAGAGAACTCCTCAGAGGTGATATGCTTCAAAAAATTGAAGCAAAAGAAGAAAATCTAAAGGAGAGACCAAAGAGCAATGTACAGTGAGAAGAACTGAGGTGGCAGAACTCCCAGGAAAGGGCAGCCAGCCACTCAGGTCAAGGCCCCTGCTGGAGAGTGACCCTGCTGTGAGACTCTGTGGGTGTGCTGGTCCATAAATGGTGTGGGTGGTACAGAGGCCTTCAGGGCCTGGCACATGCATTTGGGATGGGGCAAGGAAGGAAAGGATTTCCTTCCTGGGATTGCCAGAGATTAAGCCAGCGATTTTACAAACTACCGTCAAATTCAACACGTTGTGTTCTCAAGTAGTTAAAACGGATAAAGTGAAACAGTGCCCTCTCGCCTCTTCTAAGATCCCCAGGGAGAGAGGCTACCAGGGAAGGACAGCTGGGAGAGAGATGACTTGGGCACAGGGAAAACAATGGACGAGGCAGGAACATAATGGAAGGGAAAGGAATCACATTTTTTAGAGGAGGTGCCCAGAAATACTGGTTCAGAACTGGGGGTCTAGGTTCGAGCCCTTGGCATCTCTCCATGTAGTCGAGGTGCTCCTCTTGTGTGGTGGTGCGGGCAGCTGCTATCTGGCCTGGAGCCTCCCTTGCTGAGGAGCTGTGAGGGTCAGGTCTTACGTGTGAGGCAGGCACAAGCAGGAGGGGAGGCTCCTGATCCCAGCTGCAACCCCACCTCCATGAGCAAATTCTCTTCTCCCTTCCAGTCAGTGCCTAGCCCAGGGGCCTCCAGGAAGCACACACCAGGCTTCCATTTCTGTAGTGATTCCCAAAGGCCTGGCACATGAGCCCCTCCTCAAGAGAAATCCTCACCTTGCATCCCATGAGCTCCGAGAGTTCCTTATCTCTGTGTGACCAGGCAAGGAGCTGCCCCCCACAAGGAGAGGGCTGCCCAACTGGGGTCAGGATGAAAATGATGTGTTACATAAGATTAAATAGGTGTTTTCACCACAGACTTTGTAGCCTTTAATATGCTAATATGTTCACTGAACCTCAAAGGTGAGGTGGGGAGAAGACACAATGATGTTTAATTAACATCATTGCTAAGCTTGCTCCTCTGGCCCCCTAGGTCATCTGCCCACCAGGCTACACGCCAAGGAACCCCGTCTTGAGACCCTAGTTCAGGTGTTGGCCCTCGACCCTCATCTTGTTAAAAGTGAAAGCTAGCCACTTCCAACAGCAAGGGCTTTGGAGCTCCTCCAAAGTTTTTACTTTGGACACATCAGTGTCTGGATTGTCTGGGGGGGTAACAGAAAGGTCCTCAAGATGAACCCTGAAACTGAGGAAGGCCTCTTGTCTACACGGAGAGATGCCAAGGGCTCAAACTCAGACAACACTTGGCTCAGCCCCACTCTCTGAAGGCAGATCTAGTCTGCTTTGTAGGGGAAGGGAGGCTACACGGAGGGTAGAATGTCCTGGAGCTCTGGGGAAGTCCCAAAATGAGAGGATACAAAGAGGCTTCTTGAAGCACTTAATTCAATGCCAAAGTCACCGCCTCTGAGGGAGTTCACGGAGGCCTCTGAGGAACAGGCTTTGAGCTCTATAGCCCTGGCAGATGCGGTAAGTGTTGAGAAGAAGAGATTTGGAAGGGGAGAGGAGCAGCTGAGACGGAGGAACAAAAGGAGGAGGCGCGAGATAAGATGCCCAGGAAGGAAGCAGCCTGACAAGGGTGGGAAAGACGAGAAAGACGCTTTGGGAAGATGAGAGGGTGGGGGCCAAAGAGAAGGAGCTGGCGCTATGGGACAGCTTCCATCCTGAGTGTCTGGACTCATTCTCCTAGTGAGGTAGCACACTTGACAACAGGAGACTCAAGGTGAAGCACATCACCCAACGTCATCCAGGCAGTAAGGGGACCAACTAGGGGACACACTCAGAAACAGGCACTAACAGGCAAGGCCTGCAGAGAGTGGCCAACAGAATTCGGGCGCAGAGAAGGCGATGGGCATGGGGGAGAGTGCTAAGTACATGGGAAGAGGAAAGAAGAGGCGGTCCAGAGGAGAGGGGACCTGGAGGCAGCCATCAGGGGCAGGACCCTGCTGCTTGGCGCCCTGACACTGAAAAGTGGCTGAAGGGTGTGATGGAAGGATGGAGAAGAGAAGTGCTGCTGCGTTTTAGCTGCAGAGACAAGGGGCACAGAAAGGACTTGTAACATGGTTCCAGAACTGAGCAGAGAAAACAGAGAGGGAAGATCACAGGCAGCCAAGGCCACCTTGTAACTGCTCGCCCTGACATGTGGGCATGTATTCTCTCCACAGCATAGGCCCCCGAGGCCCAGAACAGAGAGCTACTGTGCTGGTGCCTGTCCTGCCATGCTGCCTCAGGAGGAGAGGACAGGGGGCCACATCCCTGCACACTGGGGCAAGGAACTGCCCCTAAAACATGGAACGCAGACAGACCACCCCCTGCCCCTCTTTCAGTGCTGAGCTGTGCCCACAAGCCATAAGCAGTACTCACCTCCTCCCCTTTGCTGAGCCGATCTACCAACATGTGCCTGAAAAAAGGAGGGCGGAGAGGCAAAGTCAGCAGCGCCAAGACGAGAAGGCCAAGGGGACAGGGTCACTAGACACAGACTGTCACTGGCACCAGCGTGGCAGGTGGGGCGTGATCAGCAGCTTCAATCCTTCTTGAGGGGTGGAGTAATCCTTACCTCTGACCCCTGTCAAGGGAGCCACCACACCACTCACATATGGAAACTGTTACCAATGCACCAAAACCGGACTCCCTCAAAGGCTTACCCGAAGAGGAACCAGTCATAGGCCACAGTGAGGTAGAGGATCTCAGCGGGCTTCAGGGATGTGTGGATGAGTCCATCCTGGAAGAGACCACGGGAGACGTGACAGAGCCCTCTTCTCGTCCCAGGAGCTGGACCATAACCAGACCCAGTGACAACACAGGCTGACGAACACCCCAAAGGACAGGGTTAAACACATCCGCTCTGAGTGATGCCATCCCCTGCCCCAATCTCTGTCTGGAGACAATCCTAAAACACCCAAAGAGTAGAGCTTGGTAGGGGCCCATTCATACTCACAGCCCACAAGGAAAGGCGCAAGAGGGAGATGAAGAGGGGGGTCCGATCCCAGCCTGAGATACAGTGTACCAGCAGCCCGCTGTCATCTACTCAGGAACCACAGAGAGAACCAGACATGGGCCAATGAGCAGGAAGTAGCACCACCTGGGCCTGGTGGGAGGGAGCCAGGCCCCCCGAAGCCTCTGTCTTCTGTAGTGGCCTCCCCACACATCTTCTCTAGCCTAGTCCCAGAAAGGGGTGAGTGGCAGGCCTCTGCCTTTGTAGCCTCCTTTCTTCCTCCTGGCTATAGTTCTCAGTGTACTTCTGGGGATACAGTGCGGCCTACACAGTCTACTCTGCCCAGGTCATTTAGGCGGGGCTGACATCCCTATCCAGTTTCTCAGAGGGCATTACAAGTATTTTTTTGGCAGGGGTTGGGGAGATCGTAACGAGTTCTTAATTTTGTTTTCCAGGATTTTGAGGACATGGAATAAAGCTACCAATGGACAAGTCCCATTCAACCTGTGGGATTGTAGGGACTCCCTAAATCCCTCCTACAGCACAAAAGTTAGGTGTGTGACCCCAACAATCTATAGTTGGGGTAGGAAGAATTGGGTGCAGTGGCTTGAGGGCTCTGGAGAAGACGACTCACCATCGCTGTTAACTAAGGAAAGCAGCAGCTTCAGGTAGTTTTGTGTTTGTTGCACCAGGTCCCAACTCTGTTGGAGAAAATAGAGAAGAAAAGCGGTCTAAGAATGGACATGGACTATGATTTAGAATTTTAAGGATTTAAAAAATAAAATGCCAAGAGTTATTCTGGGGCAACAAGTACACAAGGCCCTTGGTCACAGGCCATAGGTTTTGAATCGCAGATAATCTGGGACATTCATATTCCAGCTCCAGCAGCTCCTTCCACCTCTCCTGGCAACCCTCAGCCCATGGACCCCCTAGTCTCGTGTTCTGACCCAATGTGAGAATGAGGAATAGAAAGGGATGTTGAAGCCAGAGTGACCCACAGCCACCTGCCCACATTAGGGTCCTCTAAGTGCTGGACTCATGGTGTGGCTGTCCAGGAAGTCAGTAAAGGTAAATGAAAAGCCCTGAGGCTGTGGCCAATGTCTCCAAATGGCCACTTAAAAAGATTCATTCCTTCATTTGCCATGACTTCACAGAAACTAAAACATCAACCTTTTCAAACATGCTTCATTTGCTTTTTATTACTATTTACTGCACACTATCTTTTGATGAATAATAAATGAAGTCTGTCTGGCAGGGAAAGTCTTTTAAAACAGGAGGCCTATGAGGTGGGAGATGGAAAATTAAGCAAAAGCCTTAAAGAGATGAGAAACCCTCTTCTAGCCCAAGTGCAAGGCCAAGCCCAGACCCTCTGAGAAACAGCCCACTTGGAACCTGGCACTCCATGGAGGGGCCTGACCCAGTTTTGTGGCACCCTTTTCCCTAGCTGGGGCAGCCTCTGTTCTCTTAAGATACAATTGCTTAGCAGTGTTCTGGGGCTGTGTAGAGAGGGTGGCGCATGCCAGCAAGATAGCACTTCCCAGGGGGAGGGGGAACACGGCACCTGTAATTGGAATGGCTTTCCCAGGAATTTAAAACAGGCTCATTTACCTGACCCTCCCATGCCCCCAGAGAGTACTGACCCACTTTTAGTGGCTCCAGAGACAGGCGCTGCAGTGCTGTGCTAATAAAGTCATTATCAGTAGTTGCACAAGGGGTCTCTCAACTCATCTGGCTCAACGTGTCAGACACACTCATTGCCAATGGAGCAGTGATTCTCTTAGGGCAAGGAAACGCAGGAGAGGGAGGTAGGAGCCATGCTGTACCAAGCCCAGTGTCAGGTGGGCTGGGGAACACTGCAGCAGACAGGGAGGGCAGGCCCTGCCGAGGACTAGAGAGCTGTGGAGCGCCAGCCACCATGACAGCTGTCTGGAGGAGATACTGACCATCAGGGAGGGGAAGCAAGTTCCCAGGGCTGGGACAGGAGCTACAGGCTGGGGAGGGCTATGCTGGTAGAGGCCCAAGGTCACATGGCTGAGCTGAAGGATAAATCCAGCCCTGTCAGACTCCAAAGACTCCACATTCTTAATCATATCCTATGCTGCAGGTACTTTTCTTAAAACACCAGAGTAAGAAGCAAAAGTCTGAGGGGACTGCTCAAAGTGAGGACCGGGGAGATACGCTAAAAAAAAAAAAAAAACTAGGCTCATGCCTGACTCTCTCATCCTATGTGCTTCATGAAAAAGTCTCTGGGAGCTGAGCTGAACGCCATGCCTCTGCTTATGTTTCTATGCCTGGAGTACTCCTTCTCCTGGTTGGCAAACTCCTTTTCATCCTTCAAAGGCCTTGCCAAATTATCTTTTCTTTGGGGCTTCTGTCACCACTGGTCAAAACTATAATGTAGGTGATGGTTATGTTGTTGCCTCTTTTCCTAGTCTAATCCCCATGAGGGCAGGGGCTGCTCTGGCATTTCTGCATCTCTAAGGCTTAGTGTTCAGGGAGTAGGAATCATTGCAGAATGTTCTTTGTGCTGCCTGTTCATAGTTGGGGCAATGCTGAGTGCCTGAGGAGCAGCAGCCCCAGGGAGGGGTCTTAGGACACAGAAAGAAGGGGTGTACCTCTATAGAATTCAGTCTGGTTACATGGAGGGGAGCAAGACACACGTATACTTCTGCATCTGCTCCTATCATTCATTCATTCAGTGAACCTCACACTGCATGCCTCCTGAAGGGCGTGGCACCAGGTACACAAGGGAAAATATGGCCTCAGCCCTCACAGAGTCATGGGAGAGGGAAGATAAAGCAAACCACTGCAGGTGTGTGACTAGAAGGAGACCTCTAGGATGCTGTGCAAGCATGTGACTAGAGAGCCAGGCCTTATCTGTAGGGACATCAGAGAAGGCTTCTCAGAGATGGTGACGTGAGACAGCATAAGCAACAGAGAAAGGAGACATGTGTTTCTGGCAGAAAGCCTTAAAGAGATGAGAAACCCTGCTCTAGCCCAAGTGCACGTGCAAATGTGGAGAGGGCCGCCTTCTTAAGGAGCCGAAGGGAGGCCAGTGAGGCTGCAGGAATATCAGCTCGTCACAAGAACAGGCAAGACCAGACTGCATGGAGCTGGGTAGGCCAGGTACAAGTTCTTGCATTGTAGTCTGAGGATAATGGGAAGTCAATGGCAGATTTTAAGGCAGGGGTGACAATGATGAGGCCCCGTGCTCAGCTGCGAGATGCACTGAGACAGCACTGGCCTGAGCTAGGCACTGCACAAGAGACGAGGGCAAGAAGGATTGCAGTTGCACCAGGGGCAGAGATGAGAGAACCGATGGGAGCTGGTGCTGGATGTGGGAAGCAAAGAACTCGACTTTCAGGTGTGAGCATCTGGGTAAATGGTGGGCTATGGTCAACTCTACTCTGGACAGCTTGAGTGGGAGGGGCCACCTGAAGGGACACGTGTGAAAGGTGATGCAGGGCCAGGTGCAGTGGCTCACACCTGTAATCCCAGCACTTTGGGAGGCTGAGGTGGGTGGATCACCTGAGGTCAGGAGTTTGAGACCAGCCTGACCAACATGGAGAAACCCCATCTCTACTAAAAATAAAAAATTAGCTGGGCATGGTGGCACATGCCTGTAATCCCAGCTACTTGGGAGGCTGAGGCAGGAGAATTGCTTGAGCCCAGGAGGTGGAGGTTGGAGTGAGCCAAGATTGTGCCACTGTACTTCAGCCTGGACAAAAAGAGCAAAACTCTGTCAAGAAAAGAAAAGGAGAAAAGAAAAGAAGGAAAGAAAAGGAAAGGAAGAGAAGCAACGAGAAAAGAAAGAAAAAAGAAAAAAGAAAGGAAGGAAGGAAGGAAGGAAGGAAGGAAGGAAGGAGGGAAGGAGGGAGAGAAGGAAGGAAGGAAGGAGGGAGGGAAGGAGGGAAGGAAGAAAGGAAGGTAGGTAGGAAGGTTATACAGGTATGGATGAGAGAGGCCTGGCCGTAGGCTCATGGTATGGATGATGGATGAGATCACCTGGGGAGATGGTGAAAAGTAACAAGGTACCAGCACCCCAGGGCTTTGCAGGCAGAAAGGGCAGAGCCCACACCTGGCCAAGGAAGAGGATGCTAGGAGTCCCAGTGAGCAACACCAAAGAGGTGGCTTCCCAGGAGGCGTCTGCCTGCCTGCTACATACACTCCAACCTGCCGCCTTCAGGCCTGGAAGTTTATCAGTGCTCACTTCCCTGAGTTAGCTAGCTAGCAGCCTCTTCATAATTATCATTACAATCTGTCTGGTATTTCAGTTCAGGAATCACTTCCGAGCAGTGATCATATTTGAGCCTGGTACAACTCTGAAATAGGTACTGGCAACACCACTTTCAGGGGAAAGTGAGGTCACCTGCTCAAGGCCACAGAGCCTTGTGGGAAGGGCCAGGCAAGCTGGGACCTAGATCCAGGGCCTGCATCTACTAAGCAGAACACCTCCTCACATGCACAGGACCCCTTCCTAAAGAGGCAAACATTCCCAGCCTGGGTAACAAGAGCGAAACTCCGTCTCAAAAAAAAAAAAAAAAGAGGCAAACATTCTTTGTAGGACCAGTACCAGGAACTGTCACATCTCATTTGCTGAGTAGTTCATCAGATCCAGTTTGTACCTGCTTAAGGAGAAAAAATGGTGCCAGAAGGGACCAGAAAGAGGGTGGCTTGGGGCAGCGTCTACTTGACCTCTGCATGCAGTAAAGAAAGAAGGAAGCCTGTAGGTTCTTTTATTCACTCAGTCTGTCTAGGCACTGCCTCAGACATGAGACCATAGCACAGGCACCCCAAACCTGTTCGTTCTCCAGGCTTCCAGACCATAAAACAACTGGCCTGCTTTCCTCCCCAGTGCTCCCTCTCTTGCAAACACCTGCATAGGGGAGAGCTGACATTACCCTACTTCATACATTCAAACAGTTGCTGTGAGCATCCACCCTGTGATTAGGGACTAGATATAGAGAGATAAAACAAGATGGATCTTGCTGTTATCAGGACCACAGAGTACTGACATTGGTGATCTAGGAGCACCTAGTTGTTTGACATAGATGGACCAGCCTTTCAAAGAAGAGAGATCTGAAGGCTGGATGGGAGCTGTCCAGACTTGGGGACGAGGAAACTAGCAGGGTGGCAGAATGTTTTCTGTTGTTTATTGGCTCAGTCTTTCAAGTTCTAGGCTCTGTGCCTGTTTCTGTGCTGGGATGCACAAGCTGTGGGTCCCTGTCCTCCAGGATTTCAGGGAAGCAGATCTCTAAATCAGTGACTACAGCTCAGTGGAAAATTCCATGACGGATGTGCCCAGGGGGTTAATGGGAATATAGATGCAGGCATCCAACTCGCCAGGGATAAGGAAGAGGCAGATGAGGGAAGTCTTCCTGAAGTAGACACTTGAGCCAAAGCCTGAAGGGCAGTATGTCAGCCAGACAAGAGGAAGCTGTGAGGTGGCAGCCAGGCAGAAGAACAGGACATGGGGAAGGTCGCAGAAAAACAAGACTACTTGTTCTGTCTGAAGCAAGTGGCAAGCAAAGCTGCTGGCAGCCTTCAGACTGTGTGGGCTAAGGGTGGAGAGATGGATGCGGTAAGACTAGGGGCCCCTTCCACGGTGCGCAGTGACGAAGGAGAGCACGGTGGAAGTAATTTTAACGTTTCTATAATCAAATGAGGTCAGGCAGCTCTGTACTTCCTCTGGCTGAACACACATTTAAAAGGAAAAATGAAAAAGTAACTAAAGCCCAGATCTGGAATAGCAGACTCTATGAGGTCCTTTGGAAACAGAACCCCTGGTGGATGCAAATCTTTGAATGAGTCACGTTCAGAAAGCTTTGATTTTCTGGGCCATGAGCAAATCAAGAGATAGATAAACGGACACGCAATTCCTCCTGTCTGAGAGGTCAGAGCGCCAAGGGCATCTGAGGGGACAAGCCAGTCCATCAGGCAAATGCACGAGGGCCTTGTGGGGCAGGCAGCAGGGGTCCCCTTGGTCCCCATCCCCTTATCCTGCCCTCAGTGCTTGAGTTAGGCCCCTCACCTGATACTGGCTCCAGTCAATGTTCAGAGAGTGAGTCAGGAAGTCGGGGATGCTCAATGGGGCATCAACGTAGTCCTGGAGACAGAAAGACACCTGTGAGATGTGGGCTGGCCACCAGAGGAGGCTGAGGTAACAGGGAAGCTTGCAGTCCCAAGGCTGTGACTACCACAGGCAGTGCTTGCCTTCTCCAGGCCAGACACCTGTGCTACCTAGGAGTGACAGCTTAAAAATCAATGTGACCAACATTACAGCTGAGTGGAGTTTTTCAGTCAGACACTGGTTAGTTGTCGCTGAAATAGGCAAGGTCAATATGTATTCAGCTTACAGGCTGGGAAAAGAAAAGAACGCTGACCCTAGCCTTTACATAGACAGTAGAGAAAGGAAGAGCTTTTCCTGAAAAATTCCCTTAAACAAAAGAGAAATAAAGGGGAGAAGAAAGTATATATGACAAAAAATTTAACATGTATATGCAAGGAGAAGAGGGAGCGAAAGAAAGAATGAAACTATTAGGGAAGAAGGCCGAAAAGAAAGAAGGAGTTATTTTCCCAAAAAAGACTGCTAGCTGTTCTCTTTGGTCTGTCTTTACAAAGAGACGTAAGACCCAAGTTGATGTATGTTACTGCTCATACCTGCTTCCAGTTAAATATGAGCCCTTCCGCCATGTAATCCCGATCTTTATATTCCTTGAAAAATTCACAGCCTGGAAAAGAAGGGCAGAGTTATGACACCTCCCTTCTCAGCCCACAGTCTTCTGAGACAGACCTGGCCAGACCCAGGGCCCTGAGTGCTGTAGACAGAGGGAGCCACCAGCTCATACTTCTCCAAACTAGTGGCTCCAGTGAGGCCAAGGCCGACATGGTGGGCAAGAGCCCGGAGCGAGTCTCCAGAGCCCCTCTGGTTTCCTGGCTGCAGGCCTTTTCTACAAGGCACCGCCTGCTCTCAGCCTCTTTGTAACTTTCTCCATCTATGCTCACTGATCACCAGTCACTTCCCCCACACTGCAAGTCCCTTTGTCCTACAGGTCTCTGTAGTGCCAATCCCAGTAAACAAAGGCATGACGTACCACTGCAGCCTAGTTGCAGGGGATCACTCTTCCTCATCTCTAAAATGGGGGCAAATAATGCCAGCCTCGCAGGCTTTTAGTGAAGACTGAACATCCTAACATACTGGAAAGGACCATGGACAGTGCCTCAAACCTGGTGCTCAAGAGACACTGCCATGCCCAACAAAGCAAGCAAAGAGGCACTTTTCTGTGTTATCTGGTGGAAAAATCGTAAGTAACACCACCAGGATAAGCCTTCAGGAATAGAGAGAGAAACAACGGAGAGAATAGGGCCTTGGCAACATTACCAGCTTCAAATCTCAGCTTTTCACTTAACACTGTGATGCTGAACAAGCTGTTTAATGTCTCTAAGCCTTGATTTTCTCATTTGTAAAATGGATGTTTAAGGATGACATAATACACATAAAACACCTAGCACAGCACTGGTCCAAGTGGCACTCACAGTGCCACTGCAACAAGAGCCCATGGTGCCAGCCCACAGTTTGAAGTCGACTGCTTTGCCCTGCACTTGGGGTTGGCAGCCTTGGTCAGACAGAATCCCTTTTGCCTCCAGACTGTAGCCTGCCCCTGCTGAGTCTAACAACAGCACAGTGGGCATCTGGGCCTTCAAGGAGCTCCTGGTGGCTTCAGGAAATATGGTGGGAGAACACACTTGGCTAGCAGTTTCTTGCAGTTATTCTCAGCACCCAGGGCCTCTACACAAACTTCAGAGGGCACATGGCTTTGGCCATACCTCCAAGCCTGGTGAAGTTCCAGAAGGCAAGAAAACAATCGTCCAAATTCAGGAGAAGTAGCTGCAAAGATTCCATGGAATGTCACAGCAACTCTTGGGTCAAGTTCCTATCTGAGACCACCTCAGGGAAGATAGGAAAGCTTCTCTAGAGACCCAGCCCATGTTTTCCAGAAGTGGTTTTGATCCCATACACATCCTACACTCTAATCCCCAGACCTCGAGAAGTCTGCAAACAATCCTCAACCATAACACTTCAGCCTATTCTTGGGAGCCTCACTGGGAGAAAGAAGAATTATAGATCTCAGACAGAGGCCCTGAGTTATGAGCCCAGGTTTAGAAGAGACACCAATTATTCCTCAGAGCTCTTGTGAAGTGCTGTCTCTCCAACTCTAGCTGTTCAGATCAACACTGCAGGCCCTAAGCTGAGCTCAGACCCGCCTACGATGCAGAAGCAGTTTTTGTGAGAAATGGACAGAATTAAAATAGACTCTACTCAGGGCAATGCCTGATGTTCATTACCTGAACAGGCTTCTGAACCACTTTCAAGCAACAGGGGAGGGACCAAAAGCAGACTGAGAAGAGCCATTCACTCAAGGAGTAAATAAATTAGATTTGTGCTGCAGAGGGCCCCGTCTATTTTGGTGCGCTGAAAGAAATGATCCCAGAATAGTTCTCATTTCCAAGAGCCCAAGATAGTTTGACATAGCTAGAACTAAGGCTATTTAGTACCTGTTTGGGCCTCGAAGTCATCATAAGGCTCAACTGAGATTCCTTAAACAGCATCAAAGTGTGGCTCATGGCTTGGTTTGGATAATTGTAATTTTATTTCTTTTTCTTATTATAAAGTAATACAAGTATGCAAAAAAAAAAAAAAAAAAAAAAACCAAGAACACAAGCATATCAAACAAAAAGTGATTATTCTGTTCCCTTTATCAGGGTGTGCAATGGTGTCTCTCCCCATCTCCAGCTTTTTAATTTTTATTGGTCCTCGTTACCCACCCCAACACACACACACTTAGATGCAGTACATACAAACTTTGGTCTCTTTTGATGCCTTTTATAACAAAAACAGTTTTGGGGAAAGCATTCAGACATCTTAACATTTTGGCACATTTCCTTCTTCCTTTTTAGTAAGCACATTTTCCTTTACTTAGTTGAGAGTGTACTATGTGATTCTGAATCCTGCTTATCTTAAGCTCTGTGACGTTTTCCATGTCAAAAAGTTTAAGCATTTTCTATTTTTTTTTACTTTTTTCTTTTTTGGTAGAGACAGACTGTCACTATGTTTCCCAGGCTGGTCTTGAACTCCTGGGCTCAAGCAATCCTACTGCCTAGGCTTCCCAAAGTGCTGAGATTACAGGCGGGAGCCACTGTGCCCAGCCCATTTTTTATTCTTCTACAATTATGCAATATTTCATTCTGCTGACGGATGTGCCATCATTTAATCATTATTCTGATTCGTAAAAACATTTCTTGTTTTGCTATTACAAATAGACATTGTGATGAACGTCCTCAGCACCAAGTTGGCTGAATTACATACCAATGACCAATTATCAGAAAAATACCTGGGTCAAAGGGTGCTAACATTTTGGGAGTCTTGTAACAAGCTGCCAAACTACAGCAGAAAGGACACTGCATTACTATTTTGGAGCAGTGGTATTTATACTTCTAGCAAAACTATTTTTTCCAAACCAAGTCCTACTTGGAACCTAAATTTAAAATGAAGAAAGTGATGCCTGGTTCCTCAGGCAGTGCAATCCTGCAGACAATTCAGTCTGTGGAACCCCCGAAGCATCTCCTGGGAGTTGGAAACTGCGTCTGAAAAGGAGCTAGAGTTACCCAATGGTTCCAATGTGAACCCCCTTATGTAGGATACTCCTGTCAGAGTGTAGGTCTGATACTCTCAAGCTCACCCCAGCATCATCTACATCATCTACATCAGCCCAAAGTTGCTTTTAGGGAGGAGAAGGTTCCCTGAGTCTTTCTTTCCCAACTACTCATCTCATTAGGTCTGTTATTTACAGGACACCTGTTATGGATGGGTCTGGCACTTCATTCTGAAATGAGCACCATTATATTCATTTTATTAAGGAGGAAACTGATGCTCAGAAGGGTTACAGGACTTGTTCAAGGAGACAGTGCTAGGGCTGGGATTCCTGCCCACTTCTATGTGGCACCAAACACTAAGCTGGCAGAGAACAGTGCAGACTCAGGGGAAGTCCCCTGTAAAGGTGCTGGGTTACCAGGGGCTGGAGTTTGGATACTACCAGCTTGTACCTGATGAGACACCCCCTCGCAAGGCACTAGATGAACCTGCCTTCCCTTTCTCACGGCTATGTGGCCCCAAAATTGAGGAGATGAGGTCCAACACAAAAAAGGCAGATGCTGGTGCGAGGTTTTAAGGAGAAAGAGTATGTTACTCCCTGTCGTCTGCTAACAGCATCTTGCACTGATATTAGAGCTCCTTGGCCTCCCCTGCTAAACAGGCAGGTATTTCCAGAAAGCTTGAATGCTACAAACTAGACTACCAGCTTTAATATCCAGTGCAGAGGCTACAGCCCTGGCCACAGGTTGCACACACTTTCATGTGCAAGAGACAAATGCAGCTTTGTGGATACCAATGTGCTTTGCAACATAGTGTGGCCAATGTCCAGTTACTGGGAACATAGCAATTATGTGTTCTTCTAGCACCAGAATAGCCTCGTCTGGGGCAATTTCCACAAATAATCACTTCAAGACATGCACCCAAAGGGTGACATCCACTGAGGCAAGAGCAGCAAGTGTAGCTGCTGACACAGACTACTAATAATGTCATTTTACACTTAAACAGTACTTTCATGCACAGAGCACTTTCATATAAATCAAAACTCTGAGCTACACTGTTCCAAGTTCCTGAAAAAACTTGAGCCTTGGAAGGGTGAAGTACTTCACTCAAGGCTGTGGCTAGTACCAGTGACAGTACTCAAACCCTAAACCCCTTGAGTGGAAAGCCCCTTCTCCAGGACACTATGCTATGCTTAGCTGGTCTGTAACTGGGAACCAAAATGTCCTATGCTGCCTGACACAAACCCTCCAGGAAAGCTCCCTGGACACCACTGTACCTAAGTAGAGAGGGCTTGCTCAAGGTCCCCCCAGGTCCCCAGTCCTAGGACGCCTGCCACTAGATGAGAGCTCCCTACCTGGATATGGGATGGAGAGGAGCGTGAAGTCGGCATAGCGCTGGGCTTTGTCCACCTTCTCAGAGGAGGTTACACTACAAGACAGGGACACAATGTGTTACAGCATCGCAACACACACACAAACACACACACACACCATTCCTAAAATAAGGATTATAATCACAAATGAAGCTTCTGCTAAAAAACTATCCTTCAATGCTAACAATTCCCTTTGGCAGTGCCTACTTTGTACAATTAAGAATTCTAACTTTGGCTGGGTGAGGTGGCTTGAGGTGAGGAGTTCGAGACCAGCCTGGACAACATAGTGAAACTCCATCTCTACCAAAAATATAAAAAAATTAACTGGGTGTGGTGGTATGCTCCCGTAATCGCAGCTACTCAGGAGGATGAAGCAGGAGAAGTGCTTAAACCTGGGAGGCAGAGGTCGCAGTGAGCCGAGATCCTGTCCAGCCTGGGCGACAGAGTGAGACTCCATCTCAAAAAAAGAACTCTAACTTCTCTGCCCCTATTCCAATATATCAAGTAAGGGAAATTACTCCCCCTCTAATACTACAGCAATCCTCAATCAGAGCCTAAAGGTGCAGAACAACCTTCCACCTGACCCCAAAATGCACACGGTATAGCTACTCTAACCCAGGAGTGAGGTGAGAGCCAAATAATATAATCCTATGGGAATCCTTTTTTTTTGCTCTCCTGTTTTCAAGCCCACTTCTAAACAGGGTGAACAAACAGCATCTGAAAATAAACACTAGGGACTCTGACAGATAAAGGAAGGGAGGAATAAGGCAACATTCTGATCTGCAGATAGGTGAGCTCTGCCTTTAGTCTCAGTGTGCCTTATTTTCTAAGACCACCTTTTAGGATAATTAAAAGACATCATTTAAAACAAACAAAATTTTGGGAAAAGCTCCTATAGTCTCATCACTAACCCAGGCAATATTTTTTAGTTTTGACTTCTTAGATTTGAATTTGGTCCATATGTGTTTTTATATAACAGCAGTCACTGAAGTAAAATTTGAATATATGCTGATTTTTTTGTTTAATTTTAAAAGAAATTCTAGGACCAGGCACGGTGGTTCATACTTGTAATCCCAGCACTTTGGGAGGCTGAGGCAGGAAGACTGCTTAAGGCCACATGTCTGAGACCACCTTTGGCAACAAAGACCCCGTCTCTATGAAAAATAAATTTTAAAAAATTAAGAGATTATAATTTGCCACACATAGCATAGAACTTGGAGCCAGAAAAAAAAAAATTACAGAGATATGTAAGAGAAGATGGCAGTAGAGCACTGGGTAGAGACTAATGGCTTCCTCAGTCACTAACATACAACCTGAGCAAGCTATTTAAGCTCTCTGTGCTTCAGTATCTGAAAAAGGGGGACACTGGTACCTGTTTTGCAGGGCTGTCTGAACATACAGTGAGACAATGTACAGAAAGCCCTCTGTAAGGAGGCCAGCATGCAGTGACAGCTACGTATTAACGCCAGCCCTACAAATCTGTACACACTGCCTCTGCTCATTTTGTGTTGGGTGTCTGTACTTACTTCATGCCAAATTTCACCTTCTTGTTCTCCACCATCAGGTCACAGATGTATTTGACTGACAGGTATCGAAGCAGCTTGATGTCATAGCCTCTGACCTTATCAAAAAGATGCGTGTCACCACTTCTGAAATAAAGAGCCAGGGGGAGAAGTTACATGGCATGTTCACTCAGAGGAGCGTAGGGGTGGGCATTCATTCAGGGAAGTATGGATGTCACTTTTGTCCAGAAGCTGGGGCATGTGCTAGGTAGACACATGGGTGCCAAAGAGGCCAACTAGTTTCAGAGAGGTTACAGGGAAGGTGACTTTCTAAAGAGATTACCCCAGTCTCTGGGATGTATTTCAAAGAGGAGCAATTTGCAGGTGGAAATGGAAAAGGACTTCCTGGTATTGCTTGACATTAAGCCAAAAGACTCAAGATAATCTCAGGGTTCTAAAAAGCAGTAGGCTGGTGGCTGACAGAATCTTTCGGTTTCCATTAGAGTTGATCTCCTCCACCCTCTCCTTTTCCCCCATTTATGACCATTTTTAGCCACGTGACTTGCTCATAATGTAACAGGCTGAAATTCTTGTAAAGTTTTTAGAGCTATTTTATCAACTGATTATGAAATACTAACAAGTAAATTCCTTCTACCTAGCAGGCCAATGAAGCAAAGAGAAAGATAAAATGTTTCTATCTCAATGCTGCCTTTTGATCAGCCCTGCAGATTTAGGCAGAAGTAGAAAGCATAAACAGTCACCATTACTTTTTTATTTTTTAATCCACACTGCCTTGTTGCCCCCAGCAATCTCTTTGCCAAGAACAGTACATGCTGAAGATGATGACCTGGCTGGGCAGAGGTCACCTGATCTAGGGAGAAGAGCCAAACATTCTTGAGCACAAGCCAGAGCCGCTGCTTTCAGAGCTAACAGGCAGAACCCGGGCATAGCAAGATGCCCTTTCACGAACTAAACTATGATTCGGGAAGCTGATTTTAACGAGGGTGCTTGTGTACATTCCAGAGATGCTTGTCACCAGTTAAAGACTTTCCATGTGGTACAGACCAGGCAAAGGAGCTTTTCTAAAATATCCTGTAGTATTGTTTTCTAAAAACATTTGGGAAGGGGATAGGAAGAGTGTAAATCAGCCCATTTCCTCCTTTTATAGGGACTCAAACTCCTGTTCTGTAACAAGCTTTTCTTAGGTATAGCACCAATCACGCAGCTGTGAAACATCTGATATCCAAATGTGCCTTCCAGGCTAGACCTCATGTCTCCTATGTACGGACTGTAGTCCTTGCCCTGTGCCTCAGTAGTACCAGGTGTACTGGGTGAGATCTGGCAGGTTGGTAGCATCATAGCTGCAAACTGGCAACTCTGGGGGCTTTAAAACAAATATAGATGTCTGGGCCCTATCTCAGGCCTGCAGTACCAGGAACCCTAAGAGTGGGACATTCTCTCTGAATCCAGATGTGCAGCCAAGATGGAGAAAGACTGCTCAGGTATTTGGATGCTACCCCTTGGACTTCAACAGCCCTATGTCAGGGACACAGACTTGGCAGACAGAAGGAAAAAAGGCCAATCCACTCACCTGAACCAGTGACAAATACACACAGACAATATGAACATGCCATCTCTGGCCAGACACCCCGTCCCCAACACAAGCCCCTGACCAGAGCAACCCGGCACTGACCGAACAGCACAGTCCTCCTCCGTGACGTCCTCCACATCTGCCCAGGCATCATCTGCACCCCCTGCCAGAAAAACCTATCTGTCAGTACTGATGCTGTGACCCAGGGCTCCACACAGGGGCTTCCTTATCAGCCTCCTTCCCTGTGGTGCCAAGGGTGAGCTGGGCCAACCTGGCTCCACCCCTAAGGACACACTATGCCCCCATATGCCTGGTAGTTTTCATCTCTAAGGTGAACTCCTGTTTGTCTCCTGGTCCCTGACCAAAGGAAGGCCCCTGATCTCCACCCAGCTCACTCAGACCCCCTACCTATACTACTATGGCCATGGGTAATTTTTGTTTTGAGACGGAGTCTCGCTCTGTCACCCCTAAGCTGGAGTGCAGTGGCATGATCTCAGCTCACTGCAACCTCGGCCTCTAGGGTTCAAGTGATTCTTGTGCTTCAGCCTCCCAAGTAGCTGGGATTATAGGCATGTGCCACCACGCCCAACTAATTTTTTTTTTTTTTTTTTTTTTGAGATGGAGTCTCGCTCTGTCACCCAGGCTAGAGTGCAGTGGTGCAATCTTGGCTCACTGCAACCTCTGCCTCCCGGGTTCAAGTGATTCTCCTGCCTCAGTCTCCTAAGTAGCGGGGATTATAGGCATGTGCCACCACACCCAGCTAATTTTTGTATTTTTAGTAGAGACAGGGTTTCACCACGTTGGTCAGGCTGGCCTTGATCTCCTGACCAGGTGATCCACCCACCTCGGCCTCCCAAAGTGCTGGGATTACAGGCATGAGCCATGGCGCCCGGCCCAGGTATCTATTCTCTATGACTGGGTTCTCATTCTAGGTCAGAGGATGCTGTTCGACATTCACCTGAGAAAAAATAGTTGTAGCCTGAGCGTCCATACAGCTCTCCCCATCCAGCCAGTGTGGCCGACCTGCAAATGTGCTAGGAGAGAAACAGCATTTTCAGGGTCAGATGGTTTTCTGAAGCATGCACAGTTGAAGGAACACCTGGGACTCCTGTGATTCTTTCAGGCCAGCATAATGGGCCCAGGAGCACTCCCCTAAGTTTTATCCACATCAAAGCTGCCACAGTCAGTTAGAAGATGCCCAGAATCAATCCACAACCTCTACCGAGGGAGTCTCACTCCCAAACAAGAGGTGCCAGTGTTACCAACAGGATTGGATTAGATTGGGTGGTTGTTGCATGTGTACCACATCCTGGACATGGTACTGAAACACCCACCATCTTCTCAGTGAATTTCAAAATAAGCCCATGAGGGAGATGTGGCAGATGGCATGCATTGGTGCTATTTCACAGATGAAGAAAAGAAAAGCAGGCTAAGGGAGGTTAAGTGATATATAAGGTCATATAATGAGGGGTAAGCTGGGATTTAATCCAAACCCACTGACCTCTAAAGCCTGTGTGCTTACTGTAATTTGGAACTGTTCAGTGTAGAGGGGAACAACCTTTGTAGCAGCAAGAAGGAGATAAGAAATGTTTTAGAGCTCTCTTTTCCTCATCACTGAAGGGATTATTGTAAGTGAATTCTAGAAACCAGGCAATTGGTATGAACATCAATATCTAATTGTAAGGCTACTTACTTAAATAAATTGTTTGCTGAAATCTAGTAGGATGGGGGGAATGGGAGGAGATACCTGGTGATGGGAGGCAAATCAGCCCAAGTTTAGCTAAAGGCTAAGAGAACATGGCCCTGTTATACTACAATGGGGAATGGGGAAGTTGTGAGGTGACAGACAGGAAGTGAAGCTCACTGCTGAGTGGGTCACACAAAGTGCTCATGGAAAGTCCATCCCTGGAAGACTGCAAAGTACCATCTGAAGGCTTCTCCTCCTCTACATGTAATATAATGGGAAGGAAAGTTTTGCTGCTACAGCAAACAACTGGTGTGTGGGAACGACTAGGTCACTTTCTGGCTCTCCCTGAGGTAGCAGCAGCCTAGGGGTGGGGACAGCAATAGAAAAGTTACCTGGATATATATAACCTGGGACAGAGACAAGGACTTTATTGGTACCAGGGCAAGAGCTGGTTTGTGGAGAGGTTGTCCTGGAAGCCTAGGAGAAGGACTAGTGCTAGCATTTCTGCTGGCCTAAGTAGGATGTAACTCCAGTGGGAGCCACTTAACTTTCCGTAAGTCTAAAAGCAATTTGAAAATCTGATTAAAAACTATCAACTGTCTCCTGAAAAAAAAAATGTACACATCAAATTTACTTACATTTCCAGGGATTTCTGCACTCTCCCAAGTCCACTGATGAACCTAACCCCAGACCCTCTTAAAAGCCCTTGCTTTAAAGGAGTCAGTCACGTAGTAAGGAGTTAAGTGGATGCTTCCACAGGAAAGGGCTGAGGACCCCTAAGATTCCAAAGAAAAGGGGGAAGTTTGGTTTCCAAAATTCAAGATGTTGACAGGGTGTGTGGCTGCCTGTTACACTGGCATATGTATCATGGCCACCCTCCCCGCTTCATCTAAGCCACTGGCAGCTGACCTCACTCTCCTTTGTATTATTTCTGTTAAATCTTTCAGAGCAGACGGCTGCCTTCTTTTTGGCTGTTGAGTTCTGAGACCTTTTCTCTGCTCCCAATTCTTCTTCTACATCCCTTCCATTGACCTTGTCTTTTTAGTAACTGAGGCAGCCAGACTCAGGCCAGCAAGGTCTCAGAGTCACATGGGGAAGAACAAGTTGGCCAAGTCCCCACACGGGGCATAGGAAGGACCCTGGGGGAGGGCTGACCCCTCTTGATACACACTTGTTCCTTTGCCTCACGGTTCTGACTCATAACCCATCACCTCTGCCCTTTAAGCTGGTTCCTTACTGAAAATGCAAGAATGTTCTCTATTTACCTAGTTAGGAATGGCCTCCAGTTCTGCCTGTGGAAAAGCACTCTGTAGGATTTGCTAATTTAGTAACCTCTGACCTCTGCTCCCCACCTCTTAAGCGAAAAGAAAGACGAATTGTTCCAGTTTCAATGGTCCAAAAGCCAGACACAAGTGTTTGGGGAGAAAACAGTCTGAGAACTTACTCTTCAATGGTTGAACTGAGTTTTGAAAAAAAATTTTTAACATATTTTACTTAATCCATCATATCCAAGACATTATGTCAATATGTAATGACTTTTAAAATGAGTATTTTACATTTTTTCCATTAAATCTTCAAAATTTGATGTGTATTTTACACTTAGAGCATATCTTAAGTAGGATGCAAAACTTTACGCATTGGCTGGGTGTGGTGGTTCACACCTATAATCCCAGCACTTTGGGAGGCCAAGGCGGGCAGATCACTTGAGGCTAGGAGTCTGAGACCAGCCTGGCCAACATGGTGAAACTCTGTCTCTACTAAAAAGACAAAAATTAGCCAGGTGTGGTGGAACGTGCCTATAATCCCAGGTACTTGGGAGGCTGAGACACAAGAATCACTAGAGCCCTGGAGGCAGAGGTTACAGTGAGACAAGATGGCGCCACTGCACTCCAGTCTGGGCAACAGAGAGAAACTCTATCTCCCAAAAAAAAAAAAAAAAACTTTGGGCATTTCAAGAGAAATGTGGTCCCATTTCAAAGTTGTTTTTAACAACAACAAATTTTTATATCACTTAAAGTCTTAAAAATTAAATTGAAATGAAATAAAATATAACCCTTGGTTCCTCAGTCACACTAGCCACACTGAACTGAGTTTTGAAGGCAGCAGAACACAAGCATTTCTTTTTCCTTAAATGTTAGACTCGGGGTATGTGTGCAAGTTTGTTACATGGATATACTGTGTAATGCTGGGGTTTAGGCTTCCGTTTAATTCATCACCCAAATAGTGAACACGATACCCAACAGGTATTCTTCAACCCTTGCCTCCTCCTCTCTCCCCTTTCTGGAGACCCCAGTATGTACTGTTTCCACCTTTATGACCATGCGTACCCACTATTTAGCTCCCACTTATGAATGAGAACATGTGGTATTTCATTTTCTGTTTCTGCTGGAAGCATTTAAGTTTAAAAAATTTTTGTGGGTGCATGTGTTTATTTATGGAGTACATGAGATATTTTGATACAGGCATACCATGCGTTAACAATCACATCAGGGTAAATGAGGTATCCGCCACCTCAAACATTTATCCTTTATGTTACAAACAATCCAATTATACTCTTATTTTTAAATGTACAACAAATTACTGTTGACTGTAGTCACCCCGTTGCACTATCAAATACCAGACCTTATTCATTCTAACTGTATTTTTGTACCCATTAACCATCCCCACTCCTCCCACTTGCCCCTGACAACAGCCTTTCCTAGTCTCTGGTAACCTAATTCTACTCTCTATCTTCATGAGTTCAATTGTTTTAATTTTTTTAGCTTCCAAATAAGTGAGAACATGTGAAGTTTGTCTTTTTGTGCCTCATCTATTTCACTTAACATAATGACCTCCAGTTCTATCCATGCTGGTAACAAATGAGAGGATCTCATTCTTTTTCATCGCTGAATGTACTCCATTGCATGCATGCACCATATTTTCTTTATCCATTCATCTGTCAATGGATATTTAGGTTGTGGAAGCAAGCATTTCTTAACACATCTCTCTCTCTTCCTCAGCCTGGCAGAGGTTGGTGGTCCTACATTAGTATTGGTAATAATGCTGCCACCATCATACTAGTTCCTAAGTGTCTACTGTGAGTCACATGTCTGACTTGACAAAACTACACAGGCCTCTCTGCTGCAGGACTTCTCAGAGCCTTAATTATATCAACAAACATTTATCAATGTACTTCATGAATCTAGTATGCAGTACTTCTAATTCTTGACAGGGAATGCTTATCACAAGCATATCTTAAACTGCTGTTCTATGAAAACACTGGTTGGAGGATCTCCTGTGCAACTAATGACAAACACTGTGCTGCACAGAGTGGCATACATTTTGGCTCATGCCTGTACTCCCAGCACTTTGGAAGGCTGAGGCGGGCAGATCACCTGTCAGCAGCTCGAGACCAGCCTGGCCAACACAGCGAAACCCAGTCTCTACTAAAAATACAAAAATTAGCTGGGTGTGGTGGCGCTCTCCTGTAGTCCCAGCTACTGAGGAGGCTGAGGCAGGAGAACAGCTTGAACTCAGGAGGTGGAGGTGGCAGTGAGCTGAGCTTGTGCCACTGCATTCCAGCCTGGGTGACAGAGGGAGACTTCATCTCAAAAAAAAAAAAAAAAAAAAAAAAAAAAAAAAAAAAAAAAAAAAAAAAAAGCTGCAATAACTTCCAGGAACACGAAAACTTTTCCAAAGTGACAACACCTTTAAGAAGATCAGTTTCTAGGGCCTAACTTCCATACATACTTTTCCCTAAAACTGATCTGCCCAAGAAAGCCTTTCGGAGAGTCTCCCTTCCTACCTCCCTTTCCCAATTGCTCTTTTCCTACTTTACAAAAAGGCACACCAGGGACTGAGACAACAGTCAGTCTCTCCCCACTGCCCTGCCCTTGACCACTGAGGCACTCAGACACCAGCTAACGAAATGAACAGACTGGGGCCAGGCGCGATGGCTCACGCCTATAATCCCAGCACTTTGGGAGGCTGAGGCAGGTGGATAACAAGGTCAGGAGACTGAGACCATCCTGCCAATGTGGTGAAACTCCTTCTCTACTAAAATACAAAAAACTAGCCAGGCATGGTGGCGCACACCTGTAGTCCCAGCTTCTCGGGAGGCTGAGGCAGGAGAATCGCTTGAACCCAGGAGGCGAAGGTTTCAGTGAGCCGACATCGCACCACTGCACTCCAGCCTGGCGACAGAGCGAGACTCCATCAGAATAAAGATTTTTGTCTGCTTTACATGCTGATGTATTTTAAGGACTGAAGCAGTGCCTGGCACATAATACACAATAAATACTTGGTTTATTACATAATTGAAAGAATGGACAAACAATATGTTAACTCACTTGATTTAATCTACTCCATAAACCTTTGAAATAGGTGATTATTATTCCCATTTTATAGGAGAGGAAAAGGAGGCTTTGCATAGGCAGGAAGTAAGAGTCAAGATCTGAACCTAGGCAGTCTGGTTCTAGAACACGGGGTAGGGTATGCTGGTGTGACCATCCCTTCCCTACCTAGAACCATCCTTCAGTCAGAATTGGTCTGTTTCCCTGGATTGCTTCCCACAACACAAGGCACCCAGTAACCACCCAAGGCTTGGCTACTAAATGTTGAGGGGAAAAAAAGACCCTATACTTTGCATTAAGCCAGTTACCCCAGAAGACAATTTTGGAGCATGAAACTATGGTATGGCCTTACCTTGCCCTTGAACAGGATTACTGGGCAGACAAACCGTCCTCTGCACCGGGCCATCTTGCTGCGGTGGATGAGGTCTTGCAACTTGCTCACCTGCACAGTACTCTCAAACCTAACACACAGGCAAGAGAGGCAGGTCAAGTGGACTTGAGTGGGTACTTTGTGTACATCTGTTTATTCACACAGATCCCCATACTAGATCTGTATATATAATACTTGCTTGAAATTAAATATCATTCCTAAATTTTATATCATTGAGATACATATATATATTTTTTGAGATGGAGTTTCACTCTTATTGCCCAGACTGGAGTACAATGGCACAATCTTGCCTCACTGCAACCTCTGCCTCCCAGGTTCAAGCCATTCTCCTGCCTCAGCCTCCTGAGTAGCTGGCTACATTTTTGTATTAGCTGGCTAATACAAAAATTAGCAGCCACCATGCCTGGCTAATTTTGTATTTTTAATAGAGACGGAGTTTCACCATGTTGACCACGCTGGTCTCAAACTCCTGACCTCAGGCGATTCACCCACCTCGGCCTCCCAAAGTGCTGGGATTACAGGCGTGATATATAATAAGTTTTTAAGGAAAAAAGTGCTAATCATAGGTATTAAAACTTAAATCACCCTGATTTCTGAACCTTTTAAGATAAAAAAAAAAAGTGAACTAAATTGAAGACATACAAAAAAATTCAGAAATATACACAGAAAACTGGATATTATGTCTAGGGTGCCCAACTTTTTTTTTTTTGAGACAGTTTCACTCTCGTTGCCCAGCCTGGAGAGCAATGGTGTGATCTCAGCTCACTGCAACCTCCACCTCCTGCGTTCAGGCAATTCTCCTGCCTCAGCCTCCCAAGTAGCTGGGATTACAGGTGTGCACCACCACGTCCAGATAATTTTGTGTTTTTAGTAAAGACAGGGTTTCTCCATGTTGGTCAGGCTGGTCTTGAACTCCCAACCTCAGGTGATCCACCTGTCTTGGCCTTCCAAAGTGCTGGGATTACAGGTGTGAGCCACCACGCCCGATCTAGGGTATCCAGTTTTGAATTCCCAGGATAAGATCTGGTGTGCCCTGGGGACTCTCTCTGGAGATCACAGGACCATTTTTGTGATTATTTATCTATTTTTTGCATAACGCTGAATACAGATTTTCATGGTCTTTTAGGGCAAGCAGTCCTCAACCCCTGGGCTCCAGACCAGTACAAGTCTGTGCCCCCTTAGGAACCAGGCTGCACAGCAGGAGGTGAGCAGCAGGCGAGTCAGCATTACCACCTGAGTTCCACCATTATATTCTCACAGGAGCTCGAACCCTATTGTGAACTGCACATGTGAGGGATTTAGGTTGCAGAGAATCTAATGCCTCATGATCTGAGGTGGAACAGTTTCATCTGAAACCATTTCCCCCACCCTGCTGTGGAAAAATTGTTTTCCATGAAACCAGTCCCTGGTGCCAAAAAGGCTGGGGACCGCTGTTTTAGAGGGCAGAATAAAATGACATTTCTTGGTCCACATGGCTCTAAGCCTCTGCTTTCACAATCCATACAGCCAACAGCGCACAGAGCAAAAGAGGCAAAAGAAAAGCCATGTGTGACACAGGGACATGTAGTAGTTAACTCACTGGGCTTGGTAAACGAGCTTCTAGAACATGAAAAGAGTCAGGTTTAGAAGTGAGCTCCAGCAAGTCACACTCATATCAAATCACACTTCCCTAAAATAAGGGTCTACTCTCATAAACTCACCTACCAACCTTTGGCAAAGCTCACATCAGCCAGTCAGAGCTACTGGAAGCAAGAGAAACAAGAGGCAGGAAAGTTAGAGCAGGAAGCTTTCCCAGCTAAACAGAGTAACCAAGGAGAAGGAAGGAAAGACGTTTATGTTCCTTCCTTAAAAGGGTTAACCTTTCATATCAGTTCCTAGAGGGAATTTAATTCCTTCCACATCCTCATCCTTCTAGGGATCTGCAAGTTATTACACAGCTCCTCTTGTACACATCCACCCAAATATTATTTTCAGAAGGAATAAATAAGTGACTCCCACATATCTGTGGTACCTCTTTAAATGCATCTGGATGCTGTTGGGGTTAATAAAAACACAAAGTCTTTAAAACACTGCTGAATTCTTAGTTAAAATATATCCATAGGCCGGGTGCAGGTGGCTCATACTTGTAATCCTGGCACTTTGGGAGGCTGAGGCAGGCAAATCACTTGAGGTCAGGAGTTCAAAACCAGCCTGGCCAACATGGTGAAACCTTGTCTCTACTAAAAATACAAAAAAATCAGCCAGGCGTGGTGGCAGGTGCCTGTAATCCCAGCTACTTGGGAGGTTGAGGCAGGAGAATTGCTTGAGCCTGGGAGGCAGAGGTCACAGTGAGCCAAGATCGTGCCACTGCACTCTAGACTGAGCGACAGAGCAAGACTCCATATCAAAAAAAAAAAAAAAAAAAATATATATATATATATATATATATATATATATGATTGTGGCTTGACAATATGACTACTATCAAAAGGGGGTCTGAAAAAGAAGACTTCAAATAAGAACTAGAACCAACAGTTTGATGATCTTGGAAAGAGAACAAAGGGATATAAAAACAAGATTGAACTTCCCATGGTGTCTTTTCCTGTAAGGTATAACTTTTGTAATTAATTTTTTTCTCTGTTGAGTAAAGGAAGAATGGCAAACTTGAAAAGGCTGGGGGTGCCTCTGCAAAGTGCCCATAGGGTAACAACAACCCACGAGGCACCCCTAAGCACACAAGCTCATGGAGAACCAGAGTGTGCTGCCTTCCCCTCAGTTTCTCTATGAAATCAAAAGGCACCACAGTACCAATTAATTGCCTAATTAGACTCCATGAAAACATAAAACTGAGCACCTTTAGTACTGCCACGGTGGCCTTCCTCCCACTTACTTAGCCCACGGCCGATGTCACTGATCTGGTCAGCACCATCTGTTGCAATGGACTCTCACTTAGCTCACACCAGCCACCTGAACCCTAAATGCCTACATCTGATTTTCCCAGGTAGAGTTTTCTCCTCAAAACCAAGGTGGATTTCTCATGCCAAACTTCTGTAAAAAACAAACAAACAAAAATCCCTGGTGGAGAACACATCAGCATTCTCCTCTAGGGAGGCCTTTTAATGTAATGATCCACCCTTTCTTGTTATACCAGCCAGTGGTTCCTTTACTGGTTCCCCTACATCAAGAATCAGTTCAGTTTCTGTTCTCTCACTAGTTCCTGTTTTTATTTTTATTATTTCTTGTCCTCAGGATTCTTTTATTACAGTGCTAAACACTGAGCTGTGTCTGGCACATAATACACATTTGAAGGAATAAATGTAGGCTTCCGTATTTACATTTGTAATGTATGCGCTGAAATTTCTGGCAAGACATTATCAGGTAGTGAGATTTTGTTTGTTTTTTCCCGACAAGGTCTTCCTCTGTTGCCCAGGCTGGAGTGCAGTGGCACGATCATGGTTCACTGCAGCCTTGACCTCCTGGGCTCAGGTGATCCTCCCACCTCAGCCTCCCAGGCAGCTGGGACTACAGGCACATGCCACCACGCCTGGCTAATGCTTTGTATTTTTTGGTGTGACAAGGTCTCACCATGTTGCCCAGGATAGTCTCAAACTCCTGAGCTCAAGTGAAACACCCATCTCTGCCTCCTAAGTAGCCAGGATTGTAGGCATGAGCCACCATGCCCGGCCAAACAATTTTCAAATACAGAAGAAAATGCTGTTGTCACATGTCACATACTTCCAATAGGAAGCTTTTCCAACCAACCTGGTTTGGTACTTACCAAAACAATCAAATTAGGTTGGTTGTTTCTATATGCCCCAAAACTTCCTGAGATAAATGTTACTGCTGCTATTATTTAATAGGTAAGAGGCACAAAGCAGAGCTTACACCTACATTATCTCACTCAGGCCTCACTAACCCTATTTTACAGATGAAGTAGTTTAATGAGATGGAATCTCTAGCCCAAAGTCACAGAACAGGTAAACAGGGTAGCTGAGATTCTAAACCCTGGTGGGTAGCCACTGGGCCCATGATTTTAACCACTATTCCACAGTGCCTCACCTGTACTTCCCCTCATTTCAGCTCTTATTAGACTGTTATTGCTTCTTTATTGGACTGTTTCCCACTAGACCTAATGGTAAGGACTTCATCTATCTGGTTTCCAACTGGACCCCAGATCCCTGGGGTCTACTACACAGCAACAGCTGAATGAACACTGTTGACAAACCTGTCTTGGCTATTCAGAGATCCCTGTCCAAGCTTCTATTCCCAGATTATGAACCAAATTGGAGAGGTTCCTTAACAGGATCAAAACATTGCTTAAATCCAATTCTACCCTGTTTAGCTCAGTCTATTCAGTATATGAGTAACAACAAAGCCAGATAGTAAAAAAAGCAAAAAATTATCTTTCTTCCCACCCAAACATACCCAAAGTCCTCGCTTTCAACAAGTAGGCATCACTCACTCAATTATCACTTCAGTAACACTTCAAGGCCTTGCAAGGAGTGAAAAATAAAAACAAACTCCAACAAACTCCTCTAAGGTTAATGATGTTCCATAGTGGCCTTGGTCTGACTGAAAGGTTCTGCTAGACAAGGTGGGAGAGCCATGGTGGTGAAAGAAAAGGCAGACAGGTGGATAGAGTAGAATCAGGAAATCTAGCTTTTAACCCCATTCTGCTTACTAACCCTGTGATATTGGGCAACGTCAAGTTACTTCTCTGGGCTTCAATTTCATCTATAAAAGAGTGCTGGGTAGTTGTAGGGCTTAAGTAAGCTAGTGTGTAAATCCTTAACACCAGCCAAACAGCAGGTGCTCAATAAATACTAGTTTCCTTCTCTTTAAGGGATCAACATTAAACTTGTTTCCTTCCAGAAAAAGCTTCTCCAAGGCAACCACAACTAGGTTCCTCAGTGTACTATTATGTTACTATAGGGCAACATTTGGTATTACCTGAGAGGTTGTTAGAATATGCCAAATCTCAGGCCCCACTTCAGGTAAGATCCCCAGTTGATTCACTCACAAAATCAACATAGAAAAGAACAACTCTGCTGGGTGCAGTGGGTCACACCTCTAATCCCAACACTTTGAGAGGCCGAGGTGAGGAAATCCGTTGAGCTCAGGAGTTTGAGATCCTCCTGGGCAATGTAGTGAGGCCTTGTCTCTACTAAAAATTAAAGAAAAAATCAGCTGGGAGTGGTGGTATGTGCCTGTATTCCCAGCTACTTGCGAGGCTGAGGTGGGAGAATCACTTGAGCCGGGGAAATCAAGGCTGTGCAAGCCACGATTGTGCCACTGTGCTGCAGATCCTGTCTTAATTAAAAACAAAAAAACAGGCCTGGCGCGGTGGCTCACGCCTGTAATCCCAGCACTTTGGGAGGCCGAGGCGGGTGGATCACGAGGTCAAGAGATCGAGACCATCCTGGTCAACATGGTGAAACTCCGTCTCTACTAAAAATACAAAAAATTAGCTGGGCATGGTGGCACGTGCCTGTAGTCCCAGCTACTCGGGAGGCTGAGGCAGGAGAATCGCTTGAACCCAGGAGGCGGAGGTTGCGGTGAGCCGAGATCGCGCCATTGCACTCCAGTCTGGGTAACAAGAGCGAAACTCCGTCTCAAAAAAAAAAAAAAACAAACAAACAAAAAGCCCGCCTTGATTATAGCTGAGCTTAATATCAGAATACCATCATCAGGGCACAGAGGTAAAACCACCAGCCAGCCAGCACTGGAGAGGGTAGGAAGAAGAGGAAGGAGGAGAAGGGCAAGGCAAAAACAAACAAAAACTAAAATAAAAAAATAAAAAATAAAATAAAAAACCCTCTTGTTCAGAAACTTTAGCTTAAAGGTTTACGGAAACTAAGTTTACCCGGTGGGGCATGGTGGCTCATGGCTGTATTCCCAGCACTTTGGGAGGCCAAGGCAGGCAGAACGTTTGAGCCCAGGAGTTTGAGACCAGCTTGGCCATTATGGCAAAACCCTGTCTGTACTAAAATACAAAAATTAGCCAGGTGTGGTGGCATGTGCTTGTAATCCCAGCTACTTGGGAGGCTGAGGCAGGAGAATCGCCTGAACTCAGGAGGCAGAGGTTACAGTGAGCCAAGATGACACCACAAAGAAAGAAAGAAAGAAAGTAAAGAAAAGAAAAACGAAAAGAAACGAAACGAAACTAAGTTTACCTAACTCTGGAGGGAGGAATTAGGGAAGAGCTAAGAACATGAAAGAAGAAAGAAGAAAAGAAAGAAGAATGAAAGAACGAAACTAAGTTTACCTAAGTCTGGAAGGAGGAATTAGAGAAGAGATAAGAACCGTAAATAATGGAGCCACAATAAAGCCCAATTCTTTAGGCTTGGAGATCCCGAGTTCTTAGGTTACACAAACTGAGGATGGATACAATTTCTGTGATCTATATACAAGAGTCCTTAACACTCTTTTCTTAGAGAACCCTATTACAACATTGTGAAATGGGCACTCTTTTTTTTTTTTTTTTTTTTTTGAGACAAGGTCTCACTGTCACCACGCTGGAGTGCAGTGGCATGATCTTGGCACACTTCAATCCCTGTCTCCTAGATTTAAGCAACTCTCCTGCCTCAGCCTCCTGAGTAACTGAGATTACAAGCATGTGCCACCACACCCAGCTAATTTTTGTATTTTTAGCAGAGATGGGGTTTCACCATATTGGCCAGGATGGTCTCAATCTCCTGCCCTAGTGATCCACCCGCCTCGGTCTCCCAAAGTGCTGGGATTACAGGTGTGAGCCACCACACCTGCCCGAAACAGGCACTTGTACAAGAATCCCCACTTTACAGAGGAGGAAACTAAGGCTTAGTGCTTAAACTCCTCCTACTGGGTTGTTCCTCTGCTGTGAAATTCTCTGGCTCCCCATTGCCTACAGCAACTGTTCTCAAGCTACAGAGTATTTAAGACAAGGGAGCTCTCATAAAATGTAGATTCTGGAAATTCCGATTCAGAAGGCCCAGGAGGGGCTCTAGAATATGCAATTTTTTTTTTTTTTTCCAGGTGGAGTCTTCCTCTTGCTCTGTTGCCCAGGCTGGAGAGAACTGGCATTATCTTGGCTCACTACAACCTCCACCTCCTGGGTTCAAGTGATTCTCCTGCCTCAGCCACCCGAGTAGCTGGTATTACAGATGCCTGCCACCATGCCTGGCTGATTTTTCTATTTTTGGTAGAGGGTTTCACCATGTTAGCTGGGCTAGTCTTGAACTCCAAACCTCACGTGATCCACCCAAAGGAGGCTGGGATTACAGGCATTAACCACCATGCCAGGCCGAGAATCTGTAATCTTAGTAAGTACTCAGGAGTTCCTAGCACAATAAAACCACTGATACCCACACACAATCCACAGGTTCACACTCCTTGGCCTGATGATTAAGACCCTATATGAGCTGATTCCTAAGGACATTTCAGGGAAACTCCTGCTCATCTTTCTAATTCCAGTTATTCCCAGGCACACAAACACCAGGCAGAATTAACCATTCTCCCCAGCTGGCCTATAGCAGCGCTTCTCAAACCTGGTATTGCATATGAATCACCTGGACATCTTGTTCTGTGATTCTGGCTCAGTGGCTCTGGAGCCTGAGCTTCTGCGTTCCTCACAAGTTATCGAGTGCACTGAGAGCCTTGCATTGAGTAGCAAGGACCTACTGCACTATGCAGCATGACTAATGTGGTGGCACTCACAACATTTCACCCACGGGGCTAGGATATCACAGAGAGTGCTGACAATGGCTCCTGAAATTCCCTTAAAATCAGCAGGAAGTAGGGAGATTAGGGGAGCAAACTCTGAGATCAACATATAGCACTTCTTAGAGCCTCATGCGGTGCTTACTTATCAGTATCAATTATACCATTCACCAACTACCCAGAGGCCACATCCTGCACCAAGCTTTCTGTTCTGGTATAAACTATTATCCCACATAAGGTACTCAGGTTGCTCACCATAAATTGTAGCTTTTATTTCTAATTCTTACAACATACACATCAGGCTTTTATCAGCCCTATTTATCATCTGGACTGCACTACCACTTTTCTAAAATTTTAATTGCTCCTTAAAAGGACTAATTAACATGAGGTAGAGAATTACCAATAAGAAAACTAAAGACAAAGTGGATCGATAACTTGCCCAGCATCAGTTACACAGCCAGCAACAGGAGAATCCAGGACATGAACTTGACTCTAGACAGCCTGACTCTAGACCTTAGGCTCTTAAGTGCTACATATGGTAAACGCTGGTAAGCCTGTCTTGACACAGTGTACCTTCCACCCACACACTCTAAAAAAAGGACACTGATGTTCAGAGAAGTGAAGTGTGAAGTCAGCTGTCTTAGGACAATGAGCTCTAGGGTGGAAGTGAAAGAGAAATCAAGGGCTGTTACTCCCAACCCCTCATTTTATGCCATGCCACCTTGCCAGTCTGACTTGTCCAACCTTGAAGTAAATAAAAATGCCAATAAGGCTTAACACCTGAGGAAAGTGAGTCTGCCCTGCCCAGCTGCAGACTTCCTGGCGATAGGGATTAGCTGCCAGGGCCTCCCCAGACATGCACACCATGGTCACATGATGCTCACGTGTCTTTCTCCTTCTCAGAACTCTCATACTCCAGGAACACGATGTGCCGGGGATAGTGGCCGCAGATATCCCCATTCATGTTTGGAATCACGCTGAAACAGTAGTCTCGGCCAAACAGCTCCAGACATCTCTTTTCAATGCACTCAACCTGCACAGAGAAGGAGACCAGAACACAAAGACAATTCTGGGGTTCTGAGGTTGAGAATTAGGAGGTCCATGACCTGGGAGGTCACTTGGAAAGACATGTACCTCAGTGATGATTATTCCGTGCTGGGAAGATGTGATGCTAGGCCACAGGCCCTACATGTAATTCATTAACCCATATATTGTATGCTCCAGGAAGGATCCTTAACCCCCTAACAATGAATCTGAAACTGTGGGTGTTGAGCATTCAGGGGAGAGGATTACAACTTTCATTAGGTTCAAAGAGGCCTACAACCCATAAAACATAAGAACTCTTGCTGCAGGTTACTGAAACTGGTACTAATGCATTACCGTCCTTGGTCAGCTTCCCCATTTTTTTTTTTTTTTTGAGAAGGAGTCTCGCTCTGTTGCCCAGGTTGGAGTGCAGTGGCAGGTAGAAGCAATCTACCTGCCATGGCCTCTCAAAGTGCTAGGATTACAGGCGTGAGCCATGGTACTGGCCCTTTTCCCCATTCTTTAGCCACAGACTAGTACCTGTAAGCTCTAGTTCATGCAATCAGTAAAAGCTGCAAAGTCTCCATATACATGACTCACTTGTGAAATAGAAGAAACAGCTCCCCCCTAAAATTGCTTGTTTTGTTCATGTAAGTTGGAAGAGGGGTCCAGAAAAACCAATGACCTACAGCCACTCAAAAGTTCACAGAAAAACGCACTAATAAAAAAAGGCATAAGAACTGTAACATGAAGAAGTTTGCAAGAGGGCAGGGGGTGGTGGCTTATGACTGTAATCCCAGAACTTTGGGAGGCATCGAGCTGGGTGGATCACTTGAGGTCAGGAGACCAGCTTGGCCAACATGGTGAAACCCTATCTCCACTAAAAATACAAAAATTAGCCAGGCGTGGTGGTATGTGCCTGCAGTCCCAGCTACTAGGGAGGCTGAGGCAGGAGGATCGCTTGAAGCTGGGAGGTGGAAGTTGTAGTTTGCAAGCAGTTAGTCCAAAAGTAGTGAGTTATCTCAATTGATAGTTGAGTTACAGATCCAACTCCCTGTTCTGCCTGAATAAATATACATAAATATATATACATGTAAGTTTGCAAGAGATTGGGAGGCCTGGAGAGATATTAAGGCCAGCTGCAGCGGGTATCAGGTAACTTATGACAACCCGTATCTTCAGGGTCATGTAAGTTGGAAGAGGGGTCCAGAAAAACCAATGACCTATAGCCACTCAAAAGACCCTCCTTGGCCAGGCGTCACCATTACAGGTTCATGCCTGTAATCCCAGCACTTTGGGAGGCCGAGGCAGAAGGATTGCTTAAGCCCAGGAGTTTGAGACCAGCAGGGTCTCATATTTGAGACCCTGTCTCTATGAAAATAAAAAAAATTAGCCAGGCATAGCGTGTGTGTCTGTGGTCCCAGGTATTTGGGAAGCTTAAGTGGGAGGATTGCTGAAGCCCAAGAGTTCAAGGCTGCAGTGAGCCACAACTGTACCACAATTGTACCACAATTCCAGGCTGGGCAACAGAGTGAGACCCTGTCTCAAACAAACAAACAAACAAACAAACAAAAAAAAAAGAAAGGGCAGGTGCAGTGCCTCATGCCTGTAATCCCAGCACTTTGGGAGGCCAAGGCAGGCGGATCACCTGAGCTCAGGAGTTTAAGACCAGCCTGGCCAACATGGTGAAACTCCATCTCTACTAAAAAATACAGTAATGAGCCAGATGTGGTGGTGGACCCCTGTAATCCCAGTTACTTGGGAGGCTGAGAGGCAGGGAGAATTGCTTGAACCAGGGAGGTGGACGTTGCAGTAAGCCGAGATTGCACCACTGCACTCCAGCCTAGGCAATAAAGCAAGATTCCCTCTCCAGAAAAAAAAAAAGAGCAAATTCCAGGATTCCATCCCCAGAAATTCTGACTTGGTAGGACCGGGTGATACACCCACCTCGACGCCTCCCAAAGTTTTGGGATTACAGTCATGAGTCTGACTTGGTAGGACTGGGTAGATTTAAGGAATCTCTAGTTTCACAAAGTACCCCACAAGAATACATTTTAAAAGTATCCCAGATAATTCTGAAACAGGTGGTTTCCAAGACTGCACTAGGAAAAGTTACTTGGCCATTTGGAGAGTGAGGAAGCCCAATCCTTACTGAACTCGTCCCTGGGTTACTTCAGAGACTACCAGATGGCAACTACAGAATCGCAACTCAGGGTAACCCCTGGGGCCAAACCAAAATTCTGTGGTGCCAGATGGAACAGAATTCCACTAGAAAACTTGGCGCTAAAGCTGCCAAAACCACGTGGGGGAATGAGATGGCAGGGTCAGCAAGATTCCCATTGCACTGCCAGACAGTGGTTAGGGTGGGGATGGCCTGAATTGACAGGAAGCCCTCCAGGTCTGGCGATAAGATGATTAAGTGGAAATTCCAAAGGGAGGAAAAAGAGGAACTGAGACCTGCTTTTGATAAAGGAACTGAGAGGGAGTGTGGGTTATCTTCCTGCTCTTTGGGGGAAGGAAAGGGATGGGCCTAAGTCATGCTGAGACCTTATAAGGGGGTAACACACTGGGTTCGCCTCCGGGCTCCATTCTGACCTCTGACCCGGAGTAATAGTCTCCCTATTTTTCTTAGATTTGAGGGTTTTTTACCCTGACACAACGCATCCTAAGGCACCTGAAGCAGGGAATAGGCGTTCCTTAGCTCCTCCTACCTGATATTTGAACCTGGCCCCTCAGCTTGATCTCTGACCTCCAGACCCCTTCTCAAACAAAAAGGATCTCTTTGCTGGGTTCATTCTGACCCCAGTTCCTCCTTCTATGGTTGTCAAGTCCGAGTCTTATACTCCAGGTCCAGACGCTGGAGAGCTCCCTTCTTTCCCATCTTCCTCAGCGGCGAGATCCTACTCCTACTTTTCTCTGACCCCTGGCCTCAGCCTTTTTTCTGTAACTCCCCAAGTTAGGGACCTTCACCAGTTCATCGCGCCTCCAGTCTCACCTTAGAACCACCGGTCCCGCTGCATTCCTTGGCCCGGTACTGAGTCCGGGAGAACTCCTCCAGCAGCTCCCCGAGCCCCGGCTCCTGCGGCGGCGGGTTGCCCGAAGAGGCCGAGGACCCCGCCGACGAGGCGGCGGCGGCGGCGGCGGCCCGAGCGCCCGCCATGGCCCAGCCCCAAGTCCCCTCAGTGTGCCCCAGGTCGGCCCATGGTACCTGGCGGCACCAACTCCGACACTGCAACCTCGCGAACCCGCTCAACCACAGCCTTCTACTTCCACTTCCGGCCCCGCCCCGTCCCGACGGATGTTTACTCCAGACTTGACCAATCGGAGCTCGCGGTTTGCGCCCCGCCTACGACTACCGGCCCGCCCCCAGCGCGGCGCGATCCAAGTAGCCTCTAGAGAGGGGGCCGAGGCCACTCGAAGATACCTCGTGTTCGCTCCCTAAGGGGTTTCCCCTGGGGAAGCCGGGCTCAACCGTTGGGCTGCCGGGTGGGGGCGGTGATAGCAGGAAGGAACCATTGAAAAGAACCAGAGGAAAGTGGAATCAACAATTACGCGGAGGCCGGGCCTAGTGGCTCACTCCTGTAACCCCAGCACTTTGGGAAGACGAGGCGCGCGGATAACTTGAGGCCAGGAGTTCGAGACCTACCTGGCCAACATGGTGAAACCATGTGGATTACTAAAAATACAAAAATTAGGCCGGGCAAGGTGGCTCAAGCCTGTAATCCCAGCACTTTGGGAAGCCGAGGCGGGAGGATCACGAGGTCAAGAAATCAAGACCATCCTGGCCAACATGGTGAAACCCTATCTCTACTAAAAATACAAAAAAAAAAAAATTAGCTTGGCGTGGTGGCATGCGCCTGTAGTCCCAGCTACTTGGGAGGCTGAGGCAGGAGAATTGCTTGAACCCGGGAGGCGGAGGTTGCAGTGAGCTGAGATCGCGCCACTGTACTCCAGCCTGGTGCCTGGCGACAGAGTGAGACTGTCTCAAAAAAAGAAAAATACGAAAATTAGCCAGCGTGCAGTGACACCCGCAGGTAATCCCAGCTACTTGGGAGGCTGAGGCAGGAGAATCGCTTGAACCCACGAGGTGGAGGTTGCAGTGAGCCGAAATTGAACCACTCTACTCCAGCCTGGGCGACAGAGCGAGACTGTGTTTAAAAAAATAATAATAATAAAAATTACAGGGAGAGGAGGAGGGAACACTTGGAGGCCACAAATTAGTACTAGAAACCATAATTGGCTTCCAAAGTGGTAACCAATATTAAAACAACATTTCATAAACTTTTCTCCCCCCCTCCTCACAACATCCCCGTGACTACAGTGCATTATATCATCAGCCCTATTTTATTGAGACAGAGACTGGGAGTCAGGGAGGTGAAGTGACTGCCTTGAAATTCTGAGATGAAAAGCCTATTGTTATTATTAATAATAATAGAATATTTCAGACATTCGTGAAAGTGATGACAATTGTATAATGAACTCTCATGTATCCATTAACTGGTTTTCAACAATAATCAACATCTGCTTATCTATCCTGTTTAAGCAATCCCTTCCCATCCAGGGAATTGTTTTAAAGCAAATCCCAGACATCACATTATTTCATCTGTGAATACTGAAGCATTTATTGCCAACAGATTAGTACTCCAAAAAAAAAAAAAAAAAAATACGTAACCACAAGGCCATTAACATACCTAAGAAAATTAACAATATTCCTTAATGTGGTCTAATATCCAGTCTGGGTTCCATTTTCTCAGATTGTCTCACAAATGTAATGCATTTTTGGTTAAACTTTTAATAAAAGTGTGATATGTACACCAGCACACCGGAAGCCCCCTCTTGCTCACTTTCAGTCACTATCTACCCATTCACCAACAACTGCTCACCACCCTGCCCCCCCCAACAGGTAATCACTATCCTGGCTTCCAGAGTTTTAATATTGTAGATTCTTTTTTTTTTTTTGAGACAGAGTCTTGCTCTGTCGCCAGGGCTGAGCGCAGTGGGGCGATCTCAGCTCATTGCAACCTCCGCCTCCAGGGTTCAAGTGATTCTTCTGCCTCAGCCTCCCGAGTAGCTGAGACTACAGGCACGTGCAACCACCCCCAGCTAATTTTTGTATTTTTAGTACAGTTGGGGTTTCACCATGTTGGCCAGGATGGTCTCAATCTCTTGACCTTGTGATCTGCCCACCTCAGCCTCCCAAAGTGCTGGGATTACAGGCATGAGCCACTGCGCTCAGCCGATTCATTTTTAATTTATTTTTAATTGGATTTTTGTTGTTGTTGTTGTTGCCTAAACTGGAGTATAGTAGCATGATCATGACTCACTGCAGCCTCCAACTCCTGGCCTCAGGCTCTCCTCCTGCCTCAGCCTCCCCAGTAGCTGTGACTATAGGCATGCACCACTACACCCAGCTACTTTTTGTATTTTTTTTTTTTTTTTTTTTTGTAGAGCCCAAGTCTCACCATGTTGCCTAGGCTGGTCTCAAGCTCCTGGGCTCAGCAGCCTCTGCCTCCCAAAATGCTGGGATTACAGGTTTGAGCCACTGCTCCTGGCTGGTAGATATTTTTTGACAAATCTATATACACATTTATCTTAAGCACCAAGGAATGAAATTGATGAATTATATGGTGTTAAAGAAAAATAAGAGACCGGGCATGGTGGCTCATGCCTGTAATCCCAGCACTTCGGAAGGCCAAGGCAATCTGAACCCAGGAGTTTGAGACCAGACTGGGCAACAGGGTGAGACCCTGTCTCTACAAGAAAATCAGTCGGGTGTGGTGGAGCACATTGAGAGGCTACTTGGGAGGCTGAGGTAGAAGAGGATCACTTGAGTCTGGGAGGTCAAGGCTGCAGTGACCTCTGATCATGAAACTATACTCCAGCTCGGGTGACAGAGCGAGATTCTCAAGAATCTGTCTCAAAAAAAAAAAAAGAAAGAAAGAAAAGAAAAAGAAAGTTATAGAAGGCCATTATTTTGGACAAAGCTCCTGCACTAGATCCTAACAAACCAGACTAAGAACCAAAATGGAGTAATTCCTACTAAAGTTACATCTGACAAAGCTGAAACTAAATGATCTGACCTTCAGAGAAATCTGGAGCGATAACAGTGATATCTCCCTTTCAATAAGCAAATGAAGTTTCCTCTGCCTTTAATCCTTACAACGAAAGTAACCTGATGTTAACCAATCCGCTCTTCTTTTTTTCTTTTAGTTTTATTTATTTATTTTTTCGAGACGGAGTCCTACTCTGTCTCCCAGGCTGAAGTGCAGTGGTGCAATCCAGGCTCACTGTAATCTCCGCCTCCCGGGTTCATGCAATTCTCCTGCCTCAGCCTCCAGAGTAGCTGGGGTTACAAGCACCCACTACTGTGCCCTGGTAATTTTTCTGTATTTTTAGTAGAGATGTTTTTCGCCATGTTGACCAGGCTGGTCTCAAACTCCTGACCTCAGGTGATCCACCCTCCCAATCCATTATTTTTCTATTGTTCTGTTTCCTTGTTCTCGCCCTACAAGGAAAGTAACTCTGAAATGACCAATCCACTTTGTGTTCTTTATTTGTGCTTTCTTCAGCCCTTTTCTGTCTATGAAACCAGCCTCCTTCACTCAGCTCATCGAAATATGGTATTTTAGAATGAGATCCTACCTCGTTCTAGAATAGAAAATTGGCCAGAAATGGTGGCCCACGCCTGTAATCCCAGCACTTTGGGAGGCAGAGGGTGGCGGTGGGGGAGGCGATTACCTGAGGTCAGGAGTTTGAGACCGGCCTGGCCAACATGGTGAAACCCTGTCTCTGCTAAAAATACAAACATTAGCTGGACTTGGTGACACATGCCTGTAATTCCAGCTACTCAGGAGGCTGAGGCAGGAGAATCACTTGAACTTAGGAGGCAGAGGTTGCAGTGAGCCAAGATTGTGCTACTGCACTCCAGTCCAGGCGACAGAGCGAGACTCCAACTCAAAAACGATAAAATAAAATAAAAATAAAGCCAATTAAGATATTTAAGTTGCATTTTTGTCTTTTCACAACGATCAAAGTGTAACTTTCTAAGAGTTTTCCTAGGTGGTTTTGTCATTTACATTGCCTCCTGCAGCTTAGCAGAGTTCTGGTTGCTCTGTGTCCTTGTCAATGCTTGGTAATTTTTATTTTAGTTTTTTTGGTGAGAATGTACTGGTATCTTTTTTGTTTTTTCCTCATACTAGTTTATACTTTGGAATAACGTAGTGGTATTTTATTGTGCTTTTTTTGTTGCTGAGACAGGGGCTTGCTCTGTCCCCGAGGATGGAGTAAGGGGCTCAGGGCAGCTTCCACGCCTGGGCCCAAGTGATTCTCCCACCGGAGCCTCTGAGTAGCTGGAACCACAGACACGTGCCACTGCACCAAACTAATTTTTAAATTATCTGTAGAGACAAGGTCTTGTTATGTTGTCCAGTCCGATCTTGAACTCCTGGGCTCAAGTGAACCTGCCGCCTCAGCTTCCCGAAGTGCTGGTGTTACAGGCATGGGCCACTGGTGCCCAGCCCTATTGTGCTTTTACAAAATCAACTTTATTGAGGTATGAGTACATAGAATAAAATTCATCCTCTTTAATTGTAATTGTGATGGGTGTTGCCAAATTACAAAATCACCAAATTGTAAAATCTCGTAATCAAGATATGGAACATGTATATTACCCCCAGAGAGTTCCCTTGAGTCCCACCTCAGTTCATTCTACCTCTACCCCCAGCCTCAGGCAACAACTGATTTGCTTTCTGTCACTAGCCTTCCTATAAATGGAATCATACCCTGTGTACTCTGTGTTCTTTCAGCATAGCTAATTTTGGCTTCAATTTGCATTTCCCTGATTAATGAAGTTGATCACCTTTTCACGTATTTATTGCTCATTTGAATATACTCTTGGGTAGTGCTTGTTAACATCTTTTGCCCATTTTTCTAGTGAGTTGTCTGTATTTTTTATTTTCAATTTTGTATAAGATGTTTGAATATTCTGGACATGAGTTCTTTGAAACTGCCATTATAAAATTATAACAGACAGTGAAAGAGAGCTGACTTAACCAACTCCAACTCCATCTTGCTGCTGGGTTTTTTTTTTTTTTTTTTTGAGACAGAGTCTCACTCTGTTGCCCAGGCTGGAGTGGTGCAATGGCACTGTGTCAGCTCACTGCAATCTCTGTCTCCTGGGTTCAAGCAATTCTCCTGCCTTAGCTTCCTGAGCATCTAAGATTACCCATCTAGCCCACCACCGTGCCTGGCTAAGTTTTATATTTTTAGTAGAGATGGGTTTTCACCATGTTGGCCAGGTTGGTCTTAAACTCCTGAGCTCAGGTGATCCGTCCACCTTGGCCTCCCAAAGTGCTGGGATTACAGGCATGAGCCACTATGCCTGCCTCGTTTGATTTCTTTATTGATTTTTTGTAATTTTCAGTATACAAAGCCTATATATGTTTTGTTAGAACTATACATAAATAATTCATTTTTTGAAACTGTTGTAAATGATACTGTTTTCTTTTCCCTCCCTCCCTCTCTCCTTCCCTCCCTTTCCTTCCTTCCTTCCCCCCTTCCTCCCTCCCTCCCTCCTTCCTTCCTTCCTTTTCTTTCAACAGAGTCTCTTTGTGTCGCCCAGGCTGGAGTGCAGTGACACCATCTCGGCTCACTGCAACCTCTGCCTTCCAGGTTCAAGAGTTTCTCATGCTTCAGCCTATAAAGTAGCTGGGATTATAGGCATAAGCCACCGTGCCTGGCTTTATAATGTTTTCTTAATTTTGGTATCTGATTGCTCAGTTTTCTAGAATGGATTGTGTAGAATTGGTATTATTCAGAGCAGAATTAAACTAGAAATCAGCAATTAGAGTATAGCATTAGTAGAATAATAACTGAAAAATCCCTGAATGTTGGGAAATTAAATAAATAACCCCTGAGTCAAAGAAGGCATCACAATGGTTATAAGAAATTATTTAGAACTATGAAAATAAAATGTGACAAGCCAAAACTTCTGGAATGAAGGTAAAGGCAGCGTTTAGATAGAAGTAGTCATCTCTCAGTGGGGTACAATGGCTCAGTTCTGTAATCCTTGCACTTTGGGAGGTAGAGGTGGGCGGGTCACCTGAGGTCAGGAGTTCAAGACTACCCTGGCCAACATGGCAAAACCCTGTCTCTACTAAAAATGCCAAAATTAGCCTAGCGTGGTGGCACATGCCTGTAATCCCAGCTACTCAGGAGGCTGAGTCAGGAGAATCTTTTGAACCCAAGAGGGCAGAAGTTGCAGTGAGCTGAGATTGTGCCACTGTACTCCAGCCTGGGCGACAAAGCGAGATTCTGTCTCAGAAAAAAAAAAATCTGCTTCTCTTCCCAGTGGTATCCAGCTCTGTCACCAATTATGGAGCTGGAGAGTCATCCAGGTTCCAGCAGTACCAAGGAGAACATCTCCAAGCTCCCCAATCCTGCTCCTTCTCTCTAGGATCTATCCCCTTTTCTCTGAGAAATTCCTTCAACTCACAGCAGCACTCTGTTGTTTCCAGACCTTTGAGACCAGCCCCAACCTTTGATACCAGGACTGGACCCTAGACAAGGCCACATGCAGACATGTCAAACCGAACAGAACTAAACCTGAATGTTGATCCCTCTATAGCTTCCCAAGTGGCTTCTCTTTCTGCCTTTCTTGCCTCAATAAAGAGAGTCATCAGTCACCTGTTCTCGAGGTAGAACCCTGGAAATCTTCCTTGATTCAGCCCCCTTTTTCTTCCCTGAGAATTTCCTCTCTAACATGATCCTTCCATCTCCGATGTCTTACTTTATCTGAATTAGGGGCTCCCTTCTCTTTGTTAGGCTCTAGGTCAGACACTTTATGCCCTGTCTCACATCCCTTAGCTTACCCTTTTGGCAACAAGCTGCTCACTGATGTAGCCTGCCAGCATCTTGCTCCAGTTTCTTTTGCTCTGAGCCATGGGGCTTTTCTGTCACTGCTTCTGGGGACACCTGCAAGAGTTGGTCAGGCATTATGGCACATGCACACACCTACAAGTGCCCAGAAGTGAACATTCTGGCCAACCGTTGACCAACAGAGGATGAGAGTTGGTGGAAACAGTATTTTCTCTTCCTGTGTCTTGGGAAGACAATTTGAAGACAAATTGCCCATGGTTCCTCAGGGTTTCCAGGGTTTAGCAGGCTAAAGTCTAGTTGTCCACACTGGTAACCATCTCAGCAGTGCACTGAGTTGGCTTTTTGACTTTTCCTTCTTCTCCATTTGTCTCTTCCAACTCCCTCCTGCACTGTTTCCTGGTTTCAATTCTCAGAATAAACTACCTGCACCCAAACTTTTATCTCTGCCTATGTGTTTTGGAGAGCCCAAGAGAGAGAGAGTTCTGAATCAATCAATATGTTATTTTTATAAAACACATATTAATTAGGAATTGTGTTTGCTGCTGTAACAGAGACAGAAATAAAAAA
>PVKV010008118.1:70718-83567 GCA_004027835.1 Alouatta palliata
TTTTTTTTTTTTTTTTTTTTGAGACGGAGTTTCGCTCTTGTTACCCAGGCTGGAGTGCAATGGCGCGATCTCGGCTCACCGCAACCTCCGCCTCCTGGGTTCAAGCAATTCTCCTGCCTCAGCCTCCCAAGTAACTGGGACTACAGGCACGTGCCACCATGCCCAGCTAATTTTTGTATTTTTAGTAGAGACGGGGTTTCACCACGTTGACCAGGATGGTCTCGATCTCTTGACCTCGTGATCCACCCGCCTCGGCCTCCCAAAGTGCTGGGATTACAGGCGTCAGCCACCGCGCCCGGCTCTTCACTATATAGTCTTTATCTTCTACTCAGGATGACCATTATGTAGTAACTGGGATGTCGCCCATAGTGTTCGTTGGTGAGGTTGGCTCTGTGAGTCATCTTACGGTCTGAGCTGAGCCTGACACTCTCCAGTGTTTTCAGGAGATGTATTCATTTGCGAGGGCTGCCATAACAAAGTCTCGCAAACTGAGAGACTCAGAACAACAGAAATTTATTTGTCTCAAAATTCTGGAGGCTAGAAGTTCAAAATCAAGGTGTTGGCAGGGCCATGCTCCTCTGAAACTGCAGGGAGAGGATCCTCCCCTGCCTCTGCCTGGCTTCAGGTGGTTTGCCAGCAATCTTCGGCATTCCTTAGCTTGTAAGTGCTTAGCTCCAATCCCTTCTTCACATCATGGCTGTCTTCCTCCTATGTGTGTCCGCCCCATATCCAAATTTCCCTTTATTTATTTTTTATTTTTTTTGCTTCTGGCACCATGCATTCTGCATTCAGTCAAATTCAGATTGTGTTTATGAGGACCTACCTCAATAATTTCACTTTCACTTTATTATCTCTGTAAAGACCCTATTACCAGATAAGGTCACATGGCACGTTTGGACTCTTCAACATATCTTTTTTTGGGAAGCTGGGGGAGGGGGAGGACACAATTCAACTGAGAAAAGAAAAACAGCTCAAGGCAGTTTCAGCTACTGAGGTTTGCAACATTTATCAGGCCCAGAGAGACTTGAGTACTGGACTTCAGTCAGACTCCTCCCTTTCTCTCTTCCTCTCACTAATGCCTGGGGGCAATTGTTTAAAGGCATCCTATTCCCAAGTAGCTGCCTCACGCATTATCTTACAGTTCTTGAAATCTGAGATACAAAGAACAAGATATCTAGATAGTTTATGATGGTTGGCCCAGTGGCTCATACCTGTAATCTCAGCACCTTGGAGGCTGAGGCAGGAGGATTGCTTGAGGCCAAGAATTTGAGACCAGCCCAGGCAACATGGTGAAACCATGTCTCTACAAAAAGATTTTTATTTTATTTTATTTTATTTTATTTATTTTTTATTTTATTTTATTTTATTTTTTTAAGACGGGGTTTCACCATGTTGGTCAGGCTGGTCTTAAACTCCCGACCTCAGGTGATCCACCCGCCTTGGCCTCCAAAGTGCTTGGATTACAGGCATGAGCCACCACGCCCAGCCTACAAAAAGATTTTTTAAAAAAATTAGCTGGGTGTGGTGGCACTCACATGTAGTCCCAGCTACTCAGAAGGTTGAGGTGGGAGGACTGCCTGAGCCTGGGAAATCAAGGTTCAAGTGAGCCGTGATTGCACCACTGTACTCCAGCCTAGGCAACAGAACAAGACCCTGTCTCAAAAAAAAAAAAAAAAAAGAAAAGAAATTTATGTTATTTTAATGTAAATTATTGGTAAACAACTTGGGAACTGCCCCTCTTCTTTTCCTTTAAATGCGTACTTGCAGGCTGGGTGCAGTGGCTCATGCCTGTAATCCCAGCACTTTGGGAGGCTGAGGTGGGTGGATCACTTGAGGTCAGGAATTTGAGAACAGCCTGGCCAACATGGTGAAACCCCGTCTGTACTGAGAATACAAAAATTAGCTGGGCATGGTGGCAAGTGCCTGTAATCCCAGCTACTAGCTACGTGGGAGGCTGAGGCAGGAGAATTACTTGAATCTGGGTGGCAGAGGTTGCAGTGAGCCAAGATTACACCACTGCACTCCAGCCTGGGTGACAGTCTCAAACAAGAAAAAAAAAAGCCTACTTGTAACTGCTGCTGATCATAGTGAATGTTCAGGGAAACGTGAATCTTTGCTTCTGGCTGTAGCCTTCAAACTTGACCTAAATAACCTCTCTACTTATACTGATTTTGGTTTTTTTACTTTAGGTTGACAGGACAAAGGTTTATCCTCCTTGCGCTCTGTGGACTGCACCAGGTCCCTGCTTCTCCTGTTTGACATGGTCATGTCCTCTTATATCCCAAGAGGACTGACAAGGATGGTGTTTAGTTCTCCCTTTCCTTTCTCCTTTGGGGCACTGAGCTGCAAGCTCCTTCTGTTCTCTAAATGAAATATTATGAAGGCACAACCAAACAAAAAAATTTTTTTGAGAGTCTTGCTCTGTTGCCCAGGCTGCAGTGCAGTGGCATGATCTTGGCTCACTGCAACCTCCACTTCCTGGGTTCAAGCAATTCTCATGCCAAGTAGCTGGGAGTACAGGCATGTACCACCATCGCTGGATAATTTTTTGGTAGAGATGGTGTTTCACCATGTTGCCCAGGATGTTCTCAAACTCCTGGCCTCAAGTGATCTGTTCCCCTTGTCCTCTCAAAGTACTGGGATTACAGGCATGAGCCACCGTGCCTGGCCACAAACAAAATTCTCATAACACAGAGAGAAAAGGAGATAGAAGGGTATACCATGCTTTTACACCTGCCCTTTATAAATTAGATTATTTGCTGGGGAACACCTCGAGCCAGCAGTGCTGTGCTATTCTGGTGGCAGCCTATGGAGTCTGTCTCCCCAACAATAAGGAACCAAATGGCCAAGGAGTCCCCTGCCCTGCTCTGCAGGTTGTCTAAGACTCCCCTGACTCCACAGGCCTTGGTCACATGTATCAGCCAAGGTCGCTGCAGGAAGTGGACTACATGTTTAAATTTGGATGAATGGGCTGGGCAGGGTGGCTCACACCTATAATTCCAGCACTTTGGAAGGCCGAGCCGGGTGGATCATGAGGTCAAGAGACCAAGACCATCCTGGCCAACATGGTGAAATCCCGTCTCTACTAAAAATACAAAAATTAGCCAGGCATGGTGGTGCATGCCTGTAGTCCCAGCTACTTGGGAGGCTGAGGCAGGAGAATCGTTTGAACCTGGGAAGCGGAGGTTGCAGTGAGCTCACACCACTGCACTGCAGCCTGGGCAACAGAGCGAGACTCTCTCAAAAAAATGTTTTTTGGATGAATGGAAGAAAGTCTGATAAGGGAACTAGTTACAAAGGTGTGAGCCAGGTGTAGGGAAAACAGAAGTGTGCTGCCTGTGACTAGTGATGGGAGCTGTTGTCACAGGATTTTTTGGTGCTGCTTTGCCAGTCAGAGACCTCTGTGGCCAGTGACACCCCTACCTGAGTGGGAGGTACCCTGCTCACTCAGCCTGGCTGGCTGCACTTGGCTTGCACCCCAGCCTGGATCCCGCACTCACTGTGGGATCTGTGCTTAGCCTGCAGCTGGGATGGGTGTGCTGTGACCTGCTTCCACCTTGGGCACCAGTGTCTGGATGAGGGGAACACAGTGGCACCCAAAAGCTTGGTGATGCCAGCAATCGTGGAACCCCAAAGAGGCTGTTACAGCAAGGTACAGCTCTGGCTTGCAGAAACCCCAAGGTCTGGGTCCCCAGAAGGGTTGTGGCTCTTTCTTCTTCCCGCCACCTTCAACACAGTGAAAGAGGGTGGGGACAGAGCATGTCTCATCCCATTTGTGTTACAGCTTGTTCAGTCCCACCACCCCACTCTGGCCTGCAGCTCCTGGGCTGACCCAGTCCTGCTTCTGCTTCCCATTGTGTGGGGTGGCCCCCTAGTCCTGGCAGAGGGTGGAGAGCTGCTGTGTTACAGCTCTTTTTGTGCCTGCATTCGGCGGGTCCCAAGTTCTTGTCCTGCGTCCAAGAAGAATGAAGGTACGCTGACAACTAAAGGGTGAGTAGGATAGAGAAGAATTTTATTGAGTGATGGCACAGCTCTCAGCAGAGAGGAGACCCAAAGTGGGCAGCCCCTATCCAAAGGTGGGTAGTCCACCACCCAAAGGCGAGTAGTCCCAAAGTGTGGTTGAGTCCAGGGTTTTTACAGGCTCAGAATTGGGGATGGCATGCTAATTGGTTTATGAGTATGCAAAAAAGGCTAAAAAAAAAAAAAGGCACCACTCAAAGATGAGCATGACAGTGTAAAACACCAGTTAGGGAAGAGTAGGTATATAAAAAATAGGTGAAGGGTGGGGATCAATCAGAGGAAAGTGCACGAAACAGGAAGAGAGTTTCTCAATCCGCTTCGTGGATTTGTCAGAGACTTACTTGTAGGTTAGTTTTCAGGCTTTAAACTTTCTTTGGCTTGAAGGTTGGGTTTCACTGGGGACCTGTCCCAGCTGCCTAAGAATTTGTCACCCTCCTGCCCCACTCTTACTGTTAGCATCCCCATAGCCAAGGGCATGCAGTGAATTGTTTTTTTTTTTTTTTTTTTTTGGAGACGGAGTTTCGCTCTTGTTACCCAGGCTGGAGTGCAATGGCGTGACCTCGGCTCACCGCAACCTCTGCCTCCTGGGTTCAAGCAATTCTCCTGCCTCAGCCTCCCGAGTAGCTGGGACTACAGGCACATGCCACCATGCCCAGCTAATTTTTGTATTTTTAGTAGAGACAGGGTTTCACCATGTTGACCAGGATAGTCTCGATCTCTTGACCTCGTGATCCACCCGCCTCGGCCTCCCAAAGTGCTGGGATTACAGGCGTGAGCCACCGCGCCCGGCGCAGTGAATTGTTATGTGAGTTATGTAGAGAGGGAGTCTTGATGGGTCAAGACCCAGTCAGCCCACGGGGAGGAAACTGGGGAGGTAGGTACCCCCACCTTACTCTCATTCCTCCCTCCACTCCCCTCTCAGTTCTGCCCTTTGACTGAACATCACTGGAAGGCAGAGGGCACGGAAGCCTTTCATGAGGCCCATGGATGTCAGTCTCCAAGGGCTGCAGAGAGTAGCAGGGGAGGGTGGAGAGTGGGTCTGCAGGGGCAGATAGAAGACATTAGGTCCATTTTCTCTCTCCTGGAAAACTACAGTCCCCTCCCCTGTGCTCTTTCTGACTCCAAAGCTGACTCCCCTTTCTCAAGCCATCTCCTACTCAGGCACCAGAGTGATCTTTCTGAAAAACAGATCAAATCAAATCACGGCCTCTTTAAAAACAGCACTCAACCGCCTGTTTTTGGATGAAGACTTCTTAGCCTAACATCAAGGCTCTTTCCCACATGGGCCCTGCTAACCTTTGGAGGCTGTGTGCTTCCTAGGAGGCAGGGGCTGGGTCCAGCACCAAGGGGTGGATAAAGATCATTCCAAACTAGTCATGGTGGTTTGAGTCCCTCAATTATGACTCAGGCATGGGCAGATAACACACTCCAGGCCGATGGAACACAAGAGAAGTCTGCTGGGGGCTTCTGAGAAAGGTTTCCTTGTTGGTAGAAAGAGACGCCATTTCTGCTTTATTTGGAAGTTATCATGCATGGTATTGAAGCAGGTATCTTACAACCATGAGGGCAGCTAAGACATGTGGCTGTAGGCAAAGCAAAGACATGAAGAAAACCTGGATCCTTAATGGTATCACAGAGCTGCTGACCTAACCAGTCTAGACACCATCTGCCTCTCCTCATCTTGCTTTGAGGTCTACTAAATTGTCTTTACTGTTTAATCTAGTTCAGTTGAAAATATCCTAATTTAATCAATATGCCAGGCGCTTTCCATTTTTGTGCCTTTGGATAGACTGGCGTCCTTTAACTAGAATGCCTTTATTGTGCCTAATGCACAAACTCCTATGCATCCATCAGAACTCCCCTCCATTGTCATCTTGCCTGTAAAGCCCTTTTTCCTTCCTTTGGGGGGTTTAGTTACTGCCTCATTTGTAATCTCCTAACTTGTGTGCCTATGACAGGAGAAATTGGGTTTGTCTAGTTTTCTTTTTTCCCTTTTTCCTACTTCAAGGGAGTAACCAAGTCATTGCATTCTGGAGGTTAGGGTTTACCTTGTCCCAAGGACAATTAACTGGCTTAAAAAAAGTTTTTATGAAGAAACTTTTTGAACATATGCAAAAGTAAAGAGAATAATAAAATGACTCATATGAATGTATTGCCCAGCCTTAATAATGATCAATATTTTGTCAGTCTTATTTCCTCTATCCCCACACTTAAAAAAAAAAAACTAGTATTTTAAAGCATATCTTAGTCATTGTATCATTTTACCGATTAATACTTCAGAATACATTTTTTAATAATAAGTTGAGGTTAAAAACAAACAATGACTGGAGCTTTTGCTTTTAAAAGCTAAATCTAATGGTTTATTGACTTATTTAACAAATATTTACAAGTTCCCACTGGGCACCAGGCCCTTTTTTGGCTCTGCTGATATTGTGGCAAACAAGGAAGAAAAAACTCCCATCTTCATGGAGCTAGACAAGAAAACACGTTATGAACAAGGTAATTTCAGAAAGTGATCAACAAAATGAGGACATAAGACAGGGTCATGTGCCGATGACTGGGGCAGGGAGGGTATTTGTCTTTCTGTGCCTGGCTGATTTCACTTAGCACAATGTCGTCTGGTTACTTCCTTCTTCTGTGCTATAAAGTTCCTGCCTCCAAGGGCCATGGGAAGGAAGAAATGGTTGAACAGATATGGAGCACTCGTTACAGACCCAGGCACCTTGTAAGAAAGAGCACAACACATACTGTTGGAAACAACAACAAAAAAGCAAAGCATTTCTAAGGCTAAGGAAAAAGCAAAGCCTTTCTAAGGAGGCAACTTTTGAGCTGAAACCAGAATAAGGAGAAGGAATAGCTCCTTGAAGATCTGCAAAGAGCCTTGGAGTGGGGAAACAGCAAGAGAAAAGGCCCTGAGGCAGAGCTGAAGAGACCAGAATAAGAAGAACCAAGCCACAGTTTTGTTTTGTTTTTTGCCTTTTTTCCGTATGTTCTAACAAGCCACTTTTTTTTGTTTTGTTTTGTTTTTGTTTTGAGGAAAGGTCTCACTCTGTTGCCCAGGCTGGAGTGCAGTGGCGTGATCTCAGCTCAGTTCAACCTCTGCCTCCCGGGTTCAAGCGATTCTTCTGCCTCAGTCTCCTGAGTAGCTGGAATTACAGGCATCTGCCACCACACCCAGCTAATTTTTCATATATATATATACTTTTTATTGCATTTTAGATTTTGGGCTACACGTGAAGAACATGCAAGATTGTTGCATAGGTACACACATGGCAGTGTGATTTGCTGCCTTCCTCCCCATCTCCTATATCTGGCATTTTTCCCCATGCTACCTCTCCCCAACTTCCCACCCGCCACTGTCCCTCCCCTATTTCCCCCCAACAGACTCCAGTGTGTGATGCTCCCCTCCCTGTGTCCACGTGTTCTCATTGTTCAGCACCCACCTATGAGTGAGAACATGTGGTATTTGATTTTCTGTTCTTGTGTCAGTTTGCTGAGGATGATGGTTTCCAGGTTCATCCATGTCCCTACAAAGGACACAAACTCATCATTTTTGATGGCTGCATAGTATTCCATGGTATATATGTGCCACATTTTCCCTGTCCAGTTTATCATCAATGGGCATTTGGGTTGGTTCCAGGTCTTTGCTTTTGTAAACAGTGCTGCAATGAACATTCGTGTGCGTGTGTCCTTATAGTAGAACGATTCATAATCCTTTGGAAATATATCCATAATGGCATTGCTAAGTCAAATGGAATTTCTATTTCTAGGTCCTTGAGGAATCGCCACACTGTCTTCCACAATGGTTGAACTAATTTACACTCCCACCAACCGTGTAAAAGTTTTCCTATTTCTAATTTTTCATATTTTAGTAGAGAAGGGGTTTTGCTATGTTGGCCAGGCTGGTCTTGAACTTCTGGTCTCAAGTGATCTGCCTGCTTCAGTCTCCCAAAGTGCTGGGATTGCAGGCATGAGCCACCGTGCCTGGCCCAAGCCACAGTTTTATATGCCTGAAAGTCAACACAGTCTTTAAGATGACTAAAGTTAATTATTGTGAATTGTCTGTCTGAGTGTTTTGTTCATAGAGTTGTGATTTTCAAAGATTAAATGATACATAATTTATAACAATTGAGTATTCTATTAAATTTATTTTTCTTGCTGTCCTGTCAGAAGCATTATTATATTGTCATGTTAATCACATAATCTGTGTCCTATTGACAGTAATGATCATAAAGTTAAAAATTATATTTAAACTACATAAAATGAGAATCTATTTTTAATAAGTTTAATTAAAGTAAATGTGAAATATTAAAATTTTAAAGTTGTTTATTTGTTTTCCCAAAAGCTATTTCTCTTCTAAAATATGTAAAATTGGCTGGGCTACGAAAACAACCTAAAATATGCAAAATTATTAAAATTAAAAGGAAAATAGAATTATAATAAATGAATGTTTAAACTTCAAAATTAAAGTTTAAAAAAACAAATCTAAAATTATTTTTTGAAAGTTTAATTAAATATCATTAGTGTTTTTTCTTTTTTCTTCTGAGACCGGGTCTTGCTCTGCCACCCAGTCTGGAATAAAGTAGTGTGAACACAGCTCACTGCAGCCTCAAACTCCTGGGCTCAAGAGATTCTCCTGCCTGAGCCTCCCAGGTAGCTGGAATCACAGGTGCATGCCACCACATTCAGCTAATTTTTAAATTTTTTGTAGAGATAGGGTCTTCCCGTGTTGCCCAGGCTCATCTCAAACTCCTGGCTTCAAGTGATCCTCCTACTTTGGCCTCCCAAAGAGCAGAGACTACAGGCATGAGCTGCTGTACCTGGCCTTCCTTTTTCTTTTTTTAGAGAAGGGGGATCTCACCATATTGCTTAGGCTGGAGTGCAGTGGCTATTTATAGGCACAATCATAGTGCACTTTGGCCTCTAATTCCTGGCTTCAGGGGATCCTCTCGCCTCAGCCTCCTGAATAGCTGGGACTATAGGCATGGACCACTGCTCGCAGCTAAATATTTTTTGAAACCTAAAACCATTTGCAGTTCCACTTGCAATGCCAGTGCCCATCTAGTTGCCAATGTAAATAACCGGTATCATATATCACTCACATTGTATCTAGACAAACTGGTAGGCAAAGTAAGAGTAATATCATTGTCAATATTGCAAAATGTTCCTCAGTTACCGTGTGTAACGCTTATGAGTATAGAACTAATTTGTGAGTACTTCTGGCACCACAAATTGGAATATGGAGAGCAGTGAGAATTGTACATCTGACACAACTGGGGAAAATGCTTCATTTTGCAAGAGCCTACTGGAAGAACAGAAACCCAAATACCACATGTTCTCACTTATAAATGGGAGCTAACATTGAGCACACATGGTCACAAAGAAGAGAACAATAGGCCAAGTGTGGTGACTCACACCTGTAATCCCAGCACTTTGGGAGACTGAGGCGGGCGAATCACCTGAGGTTAGGAGTTTGAGACCAGCCTGGCCAACATGGTGAAACCTAGTCTCTACTAAAAATACAAAAAAATTAGCCAGGCATGGTGATCTGTGACTGTAGTCCCAGATACTCAAGAGGCTGAGGCAGGAGAAACACTGAAACCCAGGGTGTGGAGGTTGCACTCTAGCCTGGGGGACAGAGTGAGACTCTGTCTCAAAAAAAAAAAAAAAAGAAGAGGACAATAGACACTGGGGCCTATTTGAGGGTGAGGATTGAAAAATTACCTATGGATATTATTATGCTGATTACCTGGGTGACAAAATTATCTGTACACCAAATCCCCATGACATGCAATTTATTTGTGTAACAAATGTGCACCTGTATCCCTTGAACCTAAAATAAAAGTTGGAAAGAAAAAAAAATGTATTGCATTTATTCTTTCTGAAGGGAAGGATTTGGCAAATTAATTCATATGTCTTTTCTCTTATCCAAGTGATTCCACTACTCAAATCCTTCCCATACCATAAAACAGTGACTGTCTTGAATGTAAGCAATAGCACAACCAACTGAAAGGCGTTTGAATACAGTTATCTTTTCTTTTTCTTTTTGTGGTTTTTTAGAGAGAGGGTCTCGCTCGGTTGCCCAGTCTTGAGTACAGTGGCACAATCATGGCTTGCTGCAGCCTTGACCTCCTGGGCTCAAACAAGACCCCCACCTCAGCCTCCCTCATAGCTGGAATTACACTCGTGCACCACCACACCTGGCTAATTTTTGTATTTTTGTAGAGATGGGGTTTTACCTTGTTGCCCAGGCCGGTCTCAAACTCCTGGGCTGAAGCCATCTGCCTGCCTCAGCCTCCCAAAGTACTGAGATTACAGGCATGAGCCACCATGCCCAACCTTGTCTTTGGAGATGTAGATAAGCATTTCCCTCGGGCCTGAATGAGGTTGGTCCTGAGAGTGGATATTTAGGGTTACGGGTTGAATGGTGCCAGTGCTGAGCACCAGATTCTAAATGACAGAAGGGGCTTTACATACATTTCACCTATGTGTTTGTGAGGTATGGAGCCCTCTAGAACAGGAGCCAAGAGCGAGGGTCCCTCTGTCCTGGTTCTAAGAAGGCACTGCCATCTAGGAGTACCAGGCAAGGGCTGGAAGGAAGGAAAGCAGCCCAGAGTCTAGTGTAGGGGAGCAGTCACTAGTCCACAACCTCAGATCTGGGGTATGGGAAGGCCGTATGTAGCAGAAGTCATTGCTCTTGGGAAACCCTCAAAGACCAGCAGGTGCCACTGAGGCATGTTTTCCTCATAAGTTCTAATCCTGCCATTGAGAGATTTCAACACACTAAACACACACATTTCAACATAATTTGGGAGCAACCAAATGCTGGCAGTGTCAATGGTTTGTTAATCAATCCACTAATTAAGCGAGCATGTATGCAGTGCCACTATCTGAAGTTAGGGAGTTCCTTGAGCTTTGCTGTTCACAGTCTTGCAGGCAAGGCAGACCACAAATCCAGTGGGTAGACTTCCCAGGAAGAACAGTTTGAGTTATATGGGAATAGATGGTTCTTCTGAAATCGCATCTGCAGCAAATGTGGAATAAGAGGCTGAGTTCCCCAGTGGATCTCTCTCTCAGGACTGCTTCCTGAATCAGGGAGGGAATTAACTCTCCAGCCAGACTATGTTCTCAAGTTAATGTTGCTAAATGGCATCCCCAGAGACAGTCTGCTGGAATTTCATTTGTATCGCTAACCAAGGGACTGTCTGATGTATTACTTAATAACAAGATCCACTCTGATAATTTCTGACCTCAAGATGGATGATTTAGGACCAGTTGATGCCCAGAAAATTACTTTCCTGATCTTCAAGTCTGATCCTTGCAAATAACTGGGATGAGGAGAATAGAAGCAGAATGGCTTGAAGAAAAGAGTAGAGACTTTGGAGTCAGGCAGACCTGGAAGTGCTGGGCTTCTAGGCTGTGTGACCTTGAGCAACGCACTTCTATTCTCTGAGCTTCAGTTTCCTCATCTGTAAAATGGTAACTTTGGTATCTGTATCAGGCCATTCTTGCATCGCTATAAATACCAGAGACTGGGCAATCTATAAAGAAAAGAGGTTTACTTGGCTCACAGTTCTGCAGGCTTTACAGGAAGCAAGGTGCCGATACCTGCTTAGCTTCTAGGGAAGCTTCAGGAGTCTTACAATCATGGAGAAGGCAAAGCAGGAGGAGGCATGTCACATGGCAAAAGCAGGAGAAAGAGAGAGAGAGGGAGAGCGAGAGAGAGTGTGTTGGGAGGGGTGTTGCCACACACTTTGACATGACCAGATCTTTATCTGTTCACTATCACGAAGACAGCACCAAGCCATGACAGATGTGCCCTCATGATCCAAACACCTCCCAACAGACCCCACCTCCAGCACTGGGGATTAAAATTCAACATAAAATTTGAGTGGGGAAAAATATCCAAACTAAATTAGCATCTATTTCACTGGATCACTGAAAGGACTAAAGACCCAACCTGAGGCAGGCAAAAACAAATGTTTTGGCCAGGTGCAGTGGCTCACAGTTGTAATCCCAGCACTTTGGGAGGCCGAGGCGGTCAGATCACCTGAGGTCAGAAGTTTGAGACCAGCCTGGGCATTATGGTGAAACCCTGTCTCTACTAAAAATACAAAAATCAGTCAGATGTGGTGGCAGGCACCTGTAATTCCAGCTACTTGAAAGGCTGAGGCAGGAGAATCGCTTGAACCTGGGAGATGGGGGTTGCAGTGAGACAAGATCGTGCCACTGCACTCCAGCCTCATGGCGACAGAGTAAGACTCCATCTCAAAACAAAACAAAACAAACAAAAAACAAAAACCACACATTTCTTTTGTTCTTTCCTTCTAGCACAAAATGACAAAAAATAAATTAGGCTTTCTAAATAGGTTGGGTTTCTTGCTAGAGGTGATGTTTGGGATGTTAGTTAGAAAGGCTGGGATTCTTGAGACAGATTTGTTAAAAATAAATGAGTCCTGTTTTATTTTAATTACAAAGGTAATACTGGCTGGGCATAGTGACTTCTCCTGCAATATCAGTGCTTTGGAAGGTTGAGGTGGGAGGATCGCTTGAGGCCAAAAGTTAGAGACCAGCCTGGGCAATATAGCAAGACCTTGTCTAAATAAAATTAGCAGGGTATGTTGGTGTGTGCCTTTGGTCCCAGCTACTGAGGAGGCTGAGGTGGGAGGATCACTTGAGCCCAGGAGTGAAAGGCTGCAGTGAGCTATAATGGCCCCCTGTATCAGTCTGGGTGAGACTCTGTCTCTAAGAAAAGAAAAGGAAAGAAAAGAAAAAAAAAGAAAAGAAAAAAGAAAAGAAAAAAGAAAAGAAAAGAAAAAAACCCTAATA
>PVKV010008119.1:0-90234 GCA_004027835.1 Alouatta palliata
TTTTTTTTTTTTTTTTTTTTTTTTTTTTTTTTTTTTTTTTTTTTTTTTTTTTTTTTCTTCAGAGACAGGATCTCAAACTTTTGGTCTCAAGTAATCCTCCAGCCTTGGCCTCCAAAAGTGCTGGGATTACAGGCATGAGCCACGATGCCCAGCTTCCATTTTCTGTTGCTTTTGTTTTCATTGGTCATATTTCTGGTTTCAAGGTGTTTGGTTAATTTTGATTGTGAAGCTGCTTGTGCATTTTTGGGGGAATATTTTAGCTGTGGCAATTTGTTGAGGTGTAAAAGGAAGCTTGTTTTCCATAGATGACTTGTGTTTGTTTCTACCTGGTGCTGAGGGACACAAAACCAGTCTGGAATATGTCTAAATTAAATTCTCAGCTTGTATGTTTGAAACCTTATGGTAGGAATACCGGGAACAAGTAAGCATCAATAATCGCTTGTAGTCCAGGCCTTAGTAGTGGAATCTATACTGCTAAGACCCCAGCTTCAGAGCTGACTTTAATTTGCATTCATCTATGATGGGTTTGTTTGTGTGTTTATTTCCAGTTCATCCTCCTACCCCAAGGTGACAGATTTTGGTATAGTGTCTCACATTCACCTAAAAAAGATTTCTTTTCAGGCTCTACACCGTGATCACTTTCCATATAGCACCCAAAAATGAGTTAAGGTTTGGGTAAAAGCCAGCTGTATGTAGTGCTTGGGATTTAACATGGGCCAAGTCCTTGCGTATGAATTCTTTACTTTCTTAGACTCTCTTTGTCGTTTTTAAGAATTCGGAAAATATTATTCAGCCTTTTAGTTATCTGTCCAAGTACCAAGCTTGCCAGACTATGGAAAATGTATCCCATAATCCATGATTTCATGTTTATCAGGGCATGAGATCATTAGAAATTCTAAATTCATTCCTCTTGTAGACAATGATCACCCACCACCACTCCATCTCAGGCACCACTTGACTCCAAACCTAGCCTCATCCATCTCACAATTTTCTTCTCTGAAGTATTGTTCCTTTCCTTGTGGCCACTCCCTCCCAATTCTCTCATGTCTCTTTTTGGGGATCCTTTTTCTCCCACAATCATCCATTCCCAAAGCAGTGAAAACCTTTTGTCATCATCCTACCTTGTGCAGAAGAAGCTACATCATTCCAGAAGGGGGTTTTCTTTCCCTTTCTGCCTCCTCCAGTTCTCGGTACTCAGGGGCATCTAAAAAAGGGTAAATTGTACTGAAAAGGGGGCCTCAGTCCTGCAGTAACTTGCCTATCCACAGTCAGACACTTTAATGATTGACTATTTGGTTTCTCCCGTTACCCAGAGGACTTTTAAGCTAATAGCTGCCGAAAGAAGACTATAAATTAAATGGCTTTCTGAAAAAGACGGTTTACCAAAAGAATTTAAAGGTGTCTCAGAAGCTACTTCTTTCCCTCCCCCTCCCCCCCCTTAACGCTTAGGATACCCTTTCCCTCCCCGACTAACCTAAGCTCAGACAGAAACTGCCCCAACTGCAAAGCAAGCAAACAAGAAATCTTTTTAATAGTTCCGTGTTCAGCTCACATTGTCTTCAGCCCTCACTGGCAGTTATTACATAACTGCATGGTAAAAATTTTAAAAGAAAATGGGGAGCAGGGGTGGTGGTGCAGAAAGCTGCAAAGAGAAGGAAGTTACCAGAGCGTGCTCTTTTGTGCTCAGAGTGGTCCTTCACCACACCTAGTCTCGGATCAACATCACGATCAGCTTGGAAATCTCCACACGGAAACGAAAGGGCTGTACATGTACAATACTGTCAGTTTATGCTAGTGTTGTGTGATACTAATGACCTAATGATTTACTACGTGCTCACAGTGAAAATGCAATTCCTGGTAGCTATCGTTATTCCCCATAATTTCCAAGTATTTCCTTTGCAGTGCAATTGCTAATATTGTGCTGAAAAATCCAACTATCTCCCCTTTGGAACGAAAGGATTACAACTCATTTATTGAAAACATGCGTGGCTCTTAAAAGAGCCTTTGGGGTTAGGTGTAAAGACGCTTACTTGGCAAGTTTACTTGGAGCTGGTGTACTTGGTAACGGCCTTGGTGCCCTCCGACACGGCGTGCTTGGCCAGCTCCCCCGGAAGCAGCAGGCGCACGGCCGTCTGGATCTCCCTGGAGGTGATGGTCGAGCGCTTGTTGTAATGCGCCAGGCGGGAAGCCTCGCCCGCGATGCGCTCGAAGATGTCGTTGACGAAGGAGTTCATGATGCCCATGGCTTTGGAGGAGATGCCGGTGTCGGGGTGCACCTGCTTCAGCACCTTGTACACGTAGACGGAGTAGCTCTCCTTGCGGCTGCGCTTGCGCTTCTTGCCGTCCTTCTTCTGCGCCTTGGTCACCGCCTTCTTGGAGCCCTTCTTGGGGGCGGGAGCAGACTTAGTAGGTTCAGGCATTGTAGCGTTAATTGCAACACTGTTGCAGACACCTGAGAAAATAATCATTCCCACTGAGGCCCCGTTTATTTATAGATGCGGTATTCAAATGAAGTTAATCAGATTTCGTTTATGATTGGATTAACTTAAATGTGTCGTCACAAATGCCAACGTAAACTACAGTTCAAGGCCTACGTTTTCATTGGCTATTTCGTTACTTTACTTTTACCCAATCAGAATGCCCATAGTGGACTACCCGAGGCTACTATAAATAGACCCCTTCAGTCAAGACAGCTGTGTACTTCGCTTAGGGTTGGAGAGTCCACTTTTTTTTTTAAATGTATCATTGTGATGTCAGCGCTTGCAATGAAAGTACTTAACAGATTAGGAGAGCTCACTCTCCCTCTTGTAACAAATTATGGGAGTCGTTGCATACAAAAGACTTGCTAATTGGGACATCCCCTACTCTGGCAGCAAGCCCTTTATGCAAGTATATTAAGAAGCAAATTTTTCTGCAGTGACGGCTTCTAATCTTTACATTGCAGTGGTCTCCCCAAGCATTTGAAATACAGCCTTTAGGAAATTCTGTACTACGCCCCTTGTGTCCCGAGACATACGCTGCTGCAGGGAGTGTAATACGTGGAAGTGGTATGTGTCCTGTTTGTAGTTTTTGGAGCTCTGGAGACGTAGTGAAGCCCGGAAAAACTCAAATTAACATTTACCCATATTATCGTCTACCTCCTGCGAGAACGCCGAAACGGGCCGCCTTCCATAACTCGAGAGCACAAGAAACCGCGATGACGCCAGTACAGTGGAGATTAGCCGACAGAATGCTCCAGACCTAGCATTACTTAAAGACTTTACTCCCCTCCCTCCCGGCTATGTTCCCGGGAGACCCGCCCCTACTCCGCACCGTCTTTCTCCCAGCCACGCCCCCTAGGAGTGCAACAGCTCTTTCAAGTGAGATGGGTGGGTGGCTCTGAAAAGAGCCTTTGGGTTGTGTTGAGCTTCTACGCAGTTGGCCAAAGTTAACTTCTCACTTTTTCTTGGCTGCCGCCTTCTTTGGCTTGGCTGCCTTAGGCTTGGCGGTCTTTGGTTTAGCCGCCTTGGGTTTCACTGCTTTGGCCTTCGCTGGGCTCTTGGGCGCCTTTTTTGGCTTGGCTGCTTTCGCCTTTTTCGGGCTTTTCGCTTTTTTGGCTCCAGCAGCCGCAGCCGGCTTTTTCGCCTTCTTTGGGGTCTTCTTGGCGCTCTTCTTAGGGGTGGCTGCCCCCGTTGCCTTCTTGGGCTTCTTCGCCGCTCCTGTGGGCTTTTTGGCCTTAGCCGCGCCTGCCTTTTTAGCCTTAGGCTTGGCTTCCCCAGAGGCCGCCTTCTTGTTGAGTTTGAAAGAACCCGAAGCGCCGGTGCCCTTGGTCTGCACTAGAGTGCCCTTGCTCACCAGGCTCTTGAGACCTAGCTTGATACGGCTGTTGTTCTTCTCCACGTCATAGCCAGCTGCTGCCAGCGCTTTCTTGAGAGCGGCCAAAGACACGCCGCTGCGCTCCTTGGAGGCGGCGACAGCCTTAGTAATGAGCTCGGACACTGGAGGCCCAGAAGCTTTGCGCTTCGCCGCACCTGCAGACTTGCGGGCCTTCTTCTTGACGGGTGCCTTCTCGGCAGGGGCCGGAGCAGCGGGCGCGGCAGGCGCAGTCTCGGACATGTCGAAGGCAGGCGTGAGAGAGAGCAATTCGAGCCGGAAGCAGAGGCACTGGCCGGGACTCGGGCCGCGGCGCTGCGCCCGCCCGTTTATATAGGGCGGAGCTGCGCCGTGATTGGTGCGCTGTCCAGCCCGCCTCGCTGGCAGCCGCAGAGTGTCCTCTCGGATCCCGAGTTGTGTTTGTTACACCTCAAAAAAAGCCAAAAATATAAAAATTGTCTACACCGAACTGCCCGATTTTTCTCAAATAATGATCCCTGAAGCCTCAGGCTTCACGCAGATCTCAAATTATGAGGAAAGCACAAAGCCTTGTGTCAAAAACTTGCAATATTTCCCACCGTGCTTGGCAAATTTCAACTCAGAGAAACAAAACTTTCTATTTTCTTCGTAAATTATAAACCGATCTTTAACTGTGGAGTTTTCTGACCTATCAAATATGATTCTCCAAGTGGTTAGCTTCTTATATGTCCAAAAAGCATGCCACTGGCATTAAGATTTTTATTACAAATCTGCACTTAAGTGAGGGAAGTAACACAGGCTCCTCGGAGAGTCCTGCCTATTGAGCCGAGGGCATTTGAGTTCATCAAACTGATTTAGTTTAATGCCAAACAAATTATTGCCCATTTGGGATTAAGTTTTGGACCCCTGGGACATCATTCTATGCAGCCATGGTTTTACTTCTGTCCGCTACACCTGAGTTTTTAAACAATTCCTTTGGATATTTCTCTTTCTGCTCCCAAGGGTTGGGGGCGGGGCTGTTGCTTCTCTCTTCCTCTGGACAACTGCTCCACGGATTGAGATACCTTGAATTCGGGGTATTTGGGAACGAAGGGAAGTCCAAAATATACTCAGGGTACAGAGATGAAAAAGGATTAATTTTTAAATGTGATGTTAAAAAGTCACTGGAATTGGAGGTGCACTTTAAAGAATTTGTCTGCAGCCTTGCTGAATGGTTTTGGCATATGCTTCAGAACCAAGTTGCAATACAGTATTTTAGAGCCGAAATTCAAGCATTGATGATAAGGGAAAATAAAGAAGAAGAGTAGATTGAAACAGATCTACGCCCATTATTAGAGAAATCCAGCCCCTATTATTACTGTATAGTTGAAGAATGACTGGTCCACTCACCATGCATGGTTTCAATTCCCCTAAGACTGTGTCCCAATGTTTCCCAGAGTGCCATAGAAAGAAAAATAGGTAACATGCTGTAAATAAATGACAGTTTAAATTTCCATCTCAGTAGCAGAGCTTTGAGAGTCTATTTAAGCTACCGTAAATCATTGCCCTCTGAAAATATCCTTTGAACAATGTGTGAAAGAGTGAATTTCTTTAGGTAGTTGCCCAACCAAGAAAAGCGTCCGTATGTTGGCATCATCAAAAGATTTATTTCCGAAGAACGGTATGGCTGGAACAGTATATGGGTGGAAGTGCAAGCCACTTATCATGGAAAGTAAATAAACTTTTGCCCACTGCTACAAGGTGATATGATACTATTCTGTGGACGTGGCTGATTGTAACATGGCATTGGATATCACTTTAAATTTTAATTTCATTGCCCAAAATCTCCAGACACAAAATCTGCTACTGAAATAAAGACAATATAGAATTTTGATGTAACATGAGTGAAATGTATCAAAATAGTACTATTTAATGTTGAATTTGGTATAAAAGTGACGTAAATTATCAACGTTTTTAATATCTTAATGTGTAAATATTTTCAATCTAATTAGTGCAAAACAGTGCAAAACTAAATGTGCCCTCTGGTATTTATTGAAATAAAAAAGGAGATAGATAAATCTCTAAAACAGTTTCCCTAGTCCTAGGGAAACTGATTATATGGGCATTTAATTACAGAATAGCAGAATTATACCTTTTTAATGACAACAAAAACTACTGTAAATGACTGAAACTTACACAACACACTGAAGCTTGCTTTCACCTGCCTCACTTTATCCAGTGTATTCCTTATGGCTAGGAGGAAACTCTCCAAATTCTGTGGTCTTTCAGCTTTCACTGCTTGCCCCTCTAAGGTGTGGTGTGTTTTCTTTTTTTTTATTATTTTTTTATTTTGAGATGGAGTCTCACTCTGCCGAGGCTGTAGTGCAATGACGCCATCTCTTACCGCAGCCAGCGCCTCCGGCTTCCACATGCAAGGACTGGGTGCGGTGGCTCACGCATGCAATCCCAGCAGTTTGGGAGGCTACGGCAAACGGATTATTGGAGGTCAGAATTTCGATACCATCCTGACTAACATGGTGAAACGTCGTCTCCACTAAAAAAGAAAATGGAAAAAAAAAAAAAAGCCTGGTGTTGTGGTAAGCGTCGGTGATCCCAGCTACTCGGGAGGCTGAGGCAGGAGAATCGCTTGAACCTGGGAGACGGAGGTTGCAGGAACGTGCCAGTGCCCTCGAGCCTGGGTAAGAGATTGAGGATTGGCCGCTAATTAAATCAAGCACCTATTTGACACTTTTCTGTGATGAAATAAGAGTAATACCAAAACACCTCACTTTCTTAATGATCAGAGGGCTGGCTATATCTCAAAACTAGCCGTGTGCACACACACACATGTTCATGAGTGTCTTTATTTATTTTTGAGACGGAGTATCGTTCTTGTCGCCCAGGCTGGAGTGCAATGGTGCAATTTCGGCTCACTGCAAACTCTGCCTCCCGGATTCCAGCGATTTTCCTGTCTCAGCCTCCCAAGTATCTGGGATTACAGGCGTCTGCCACCACGCCCAGGTAATTCTTGTTTTTTGCCTGGTAACAGTGCAAGACCCCCCAAAAAAAAAGAAGAAGAAGAAGAAAAGATATCTATGCTGAATATGACCATATATTGGGAAGCTGGGGGCAGCATTAGTTCAATCTTGACTTTCTTTTATTCACACCTGGCTGGCCACTGTAGTAGGCTCAAGAAGGAGAAAGGAGAATAAAGTTCCGCATTCAATGAGCCACTATTTTCCAACCACAGAAGGTAGACTGAACCATGGCTGCCTGTAGACTACTGCAATCCTGTAGTACAGCATCTACATTCCTTATCCCTTTTTATCATTTTTATTCATAGTTATAGTTTCCATTTTTTTGCTGCTGTACTATGTACTACCTGCATCCCCGGCGCCCCGGCGCCCCGGCGCCCCGGCGCCCCCACTCCGCCCCGTGCCACACACAACTGGGCTGCAGCCTGAGCTACCTGCATTCTTACTTAGCCAGTGTAACAATCCTCTGTTAGGGATAGCTATCTCCACTCTAGAAAGGAGAAAACGGACATGCAGAGGTTAAGAAATTCTCTTCAGGAAACTGTTGGTAAGAGGTACTGTCTAGGTCGGGCTAGGTGGAGGCGGGCGGATTGCCTGAGCTCAGGAGTTCACAACCAGCCTAAGCATCACAGTGAAACCCCGTCTCGACAAAGGTAACAAAAATTAGCCGGGCGTCGCGGAGTGCGCCTGTACTCCCAGTTACTGGAGAAGTTGATGCAAGAGAATTGCTGGAATCCGGAAGGCAGAGGTTGCAGTGAGCCGAGATCCTGCCATTTCACTCCAGCCTGGGCAACAGAGTGAGACTCCGTCTCAAAAAAAAAAAAAAAAAAAAAAGGACATTCCAGATTCCAGTGCACATTGGTCTTACTTCAAAGCCTGTACTCTATTAAGCAGTGTTTTCTCAAGCTGCAGATCCGAACAAGCATGTAAACTTGTGAAATCACTGTAGTTGTCAAGGCCAAAATATTTCTCTTTTCAGTGAATTAGAATCGAATATAAAATACCAGTTCTCACTGCATGTAGTTTTAGTTATATACACAAATCCTTGTGTTAGGCCCTTATATAAAAGACATTTCTACTGTGCCTGTTCACATATCCAGAGTGGTAGTATGTCTTCCTTATGCAATTTCCTGAGCTTTTATAGTCATAAAATATTATCATTTGTTTTTTAATGAGCTAAGAAAGTCATTTTTTATCGACATTTTTAAAGCCCCTAAGGAACCCTGAGTGGTAGAAAATGGGGGACACTCAGATCTTTTTTATTTTGGACATGATAGGAGTAATATGAAGCTACAAATATGACTATAAACTAAGGGGAAAAATGTGATCTGAGAAAAATTGAAAGAAAAGAGAAGATTGTGCCTGGTTTCACCTGGTTGGTTTTACCTCGCAGCTCTGCACTGAAAGAGTTTAATTCTGAATTTCTGTATTTTAGTATGATGTTACTATGATTTCTTTATTAAAGACAGAGTTTGGAAAAGAGGTGCTTTATACTAGACAGATATATTATCTTCAGCATTGTTTTTCTTTTTACTTAAGTCAATAATTAAAGCTCTGGGTGGCACACCCACAGTTATTCACCACAGCAGTGTTTGGAATTGCAAAATATTTAACACAACTTTAATGCTCCTACATAAGAAAGTGGATGGATAAAGTAGGACACATTTACACAGTGTAGTAACATGCAGCTACAAACATGACTTTGATCTCCATAAACTAGTATACGGTGAATTCCAGGATATACATTTAAGTGATAATGCAAAGTACCAAAGAATATATATAATACAATGAACTTTACATTTAAGAATCCTGGCAATCACCACCTTAACTAAGTAATGTAAACATCACAAAGTAAGGAGACATGTGTGTATTATGAACTCATTGCACTAAGAAGAACATTTTATTTTTTTGGAAGCATTTCCTGTGAAAAACATATAAACTAGCTCCAGTGAAAAAAGTGAAAACAAAGGGAAATTCATGAAGGGATATTCTTCAAAATAACTGATCAGCACTCTTCCAAAGTGTGAACATCATAAATATAGGAACAGACTCCAGAACTAATACAGACGTAAAGAGACTAAGAAACAAGTACTGATTAAATTCCATGTGAGATCCAGAATCGGATCCTGAGACAGGAAAAAAAAATGTAGTGGGAAAATGTGTGATATTTGAATAGCTCTGATGTTTAGTTAATATTTTACCAATGTCTCTTTCCTATTTCTGATAATCGTATATGGTTAGATAAAACATTAACATTAGAGGAAAACAGTTGTTGAAAATAAGAAACATTGTGTACTATTTTTGCAATTTTTTTTCTGCAACTTTTTGCAAAAAAAACATTATCTTAGTATTTCACAATGTTAGACTACTTTTCACACGTGGTAAAAAGAAAAAATACAAAATAGCAAAATGTGATATAGATTCTCCAGAGCGGTGGAAAAAAAAATAATAACATAGTAACACTTAAGGGAGGGAAGAAGATAAAAGTTTACTTAAGCAATGTTGGAGAACAAAATTAATTGGATACTGGCTGGGCGGGTGAAGTTCCCTGCCTGTAATCCCAGCATTTTGGGAGGCAGTTAAGATTACCTGAGGTCAGGAGTTTGAGACCAGCCTGGCCAACATGGTGAAACCCTGTCTTTACTAAAAACACAAAAATCAGCTGGTTATTGTGGCAGGCATAAATCCTGCCTTTAAGGTCAAAACAATCTTGATATTATTGTAAATACATACTTACTATAATCCTGCCCTTAGGCAAATTCTCTATGGTCTTTCAGCCCTGGGGGTTGGGATGGGGTAAGGGTGAGTGGGCAGATTCACCAACTTCTCAGGAGACATGGCTTCTGTTAAGTCCCTAGTAAATGTTTCTTTCTGAGAAACAGGATTTGTCATCTTCCTTCTTTTGCCTTTCAGTTTCCTTGGCCTTAGGAGGCAGATTTCCACAGAACTAGTAATGGAGGAACATGTTTTAAGTGTAATATTCCTGTTTAATTTATGACAGTCACAATGTAAGTGTAGTGGATGACCATTAAACTATTGCAACATATTCATAAACTTTACTATAGGCTCCATTGGTTTCGGCGATATCAGCAACTTTTCTAATCAGTTTACCATTGAACCTATAATCACTTTCAAAAACAATCTTTTTAGTATCTATATATTCAAACTTCTGGCCACTGTCTTTGGAAGAGGTGGTTTAATAAATGCATTGCATTTGGCCTTCTTGTGTATCTTCAGTTTTTCAGTTTCTCTCTTTATCCGTGATACTTACTGTTATTGTTTCCTCGATATCTCTTTACTTTTCCCTCTCCATTCCCCTTATATGTTATGAATTCGTTGGTTTCTAAATGTAAGGATTTTCTATTTTTACATAATCACTCATTTGTATGCAGTGGCAGCTTTGCACAGTGTTTAAACAGATCGATTCTTATGTAGAATGTACTGCTATGTAACAAATTGTCCCAAAATTTAGTGGCGTAAAACAATAGTAAATATTCATTACATCACACAGCTTCCATGATTCAGAATTTTGAGGAACATGGAATCTTTCATGAGGTTGGAGTCAAGATATTTGCTGGGACTTTAGTCATCTGCAGACTTACACTTAAGAATGGGACTGGAAGATTCCCAGATGGCTCCCTGGCTAGCAAGCTGGTGTTGGCTATCAGCAGAAGATTTCCATTCTTCGGCACATGACACCCTTTGTAGGGCTACATGAGGGATCAGTATCTTGCAGCTGGCTTTCTCCAGAGTGATTTAAGAAAGAGCAAAACAGAAGTCAAGACTATCATTTATGAGTTAAGTTTTGGAGTCACAATATTTGTTAGTTTCCTAGGTCAGAGCTCTTCAGTTTAGGAAGGAGATACACAAGCCTGTGAATACCAGGTGAGAATTTATTGAGCCATCTTGGAGTCTGGGTATCAGAGTTCTGGCGACCTGCTACTCCGTTTCAATCTCAATTCTCTATCATTTACTAGGTGACTTTAAGAAACTTACTGCACTCTATTTCTCAATTTTCTCATGCCTAAAATTCAGATAGGAATATTGCAGTAAACTGTACTATTGCTCCCTTGTTTTTGCCTCCCTTTCTGGGAGTATTATATATTCTTGCCTGTTGACATGGGTTTACAATATTCCTCTCCATATGAGGAGCACTCTTTCCTACTACCTACATATCAGTGTTTACACGTGAGCTGCTTCGCTTCTACTCAATAACATATGAGTAGAGTTAGAATGTGTCGACTTTCCTGCAGAATCTTTGAACATAATGAGATCCCTTTACGTCAATTTTTCTCAGCCTGGATATCGCTATGAAGAAGATATGTTTCAGACCCATTGCTGATCCAAACAGAAATAGAATTTGAGCTCAAAATAACCCTTTTTGTTATTATCCACCAAGATTTGAGGAATTGTTATGTAATTTGACAAAAAACTTCACCGTGACAACTATTACCTACTGTAGTAGGATTGTTGCTAGGATTAGATGATACTTTTGAAGTGCTTATAACAATGTCTGGCACATGGTAAGAATATCTACTACTTTGACTATTCAAACCTAAATTCACATGAGAGAGGTTTATAAACCATAGCATTACTTTATCAATTTATAATTAAAGAGATATTTTATATTAAAAATAAGTATGATACATGTGTCTATTGCATCATTTTCTGGTGTGGAGACAAAGATACAAAATAGAAGATAATTTCTGAGCATAGCATTGTAATCAAAGACATTTGTATCAAGCAGTGGTCTCTGATCAGTCGGATTTTCTATCCCAGGGAAACTTGTGTACTGCATTCTGCTCTTTTGAAAAAATACAGTCAATAATTCAGCATTCTGTGAATTCTTCCTTTTCTAGGTGAGCGCCAATCTTCCTTTTTCATAGTTGCTGTTACATGAACTCTCTGAATTTCTTGTGTGGAGACTAAAGTAATTCAATCTTAGATGCTAATCTGCCCTGAATAATCCCAGTTCTGGGAATGCCTCTAAGATTGCTACTTTCACCTATGTACCATAAATAAAGTTTGTGGATGTGCATTGCTGTTTGATATTATGAATATGGCCCGCTGTATTTACTTACCTAGTCTACTCCTCACGGACATTCTCATACTTGTACAACCTGGCAAATTTAATTTTGTTGACTCCTCAGGCCTGTGTCTCTACATTATCTCACAAGAAATCTGATGATTCTGAGGCCACCGTGGTGTGTGAAAACCAAGATGCATGTGGAGACCATGTTTGGGCATTTCTTTCCTCCCCTCTTCTCTGTTTCCCCCGCCTCTCCCCTCCCCTCTCTAATTTCAGTAAAGCTGAACACAACCAACTAAGACGACTTCATAAATAGCAATCACAACACTGAAGAAATACTAGGTTATAGGCATGATTTTTTGATTTGAAAAATGGTGGTGGCAAGGCACAGTGGCTCATGCCTGTAATCCCAGCACTTAGGGAGGCCAAGGCGGGTGGATCACCTGAGATCGGAAGTTTGAGACCAGCCTGACCAACATGAAGAAACCTCGTCTCTACTAAAAATACACAATTAGCCGGGCATGGTGGTACATGCCTGTAATCCCAGCTACTCGGGAGGATGAGGCAGGAGAATTGCTTGAACATGGTAGGTGGAGGTTGCTGTGAGCCCAGATCACGCCATTGCACTCCAGCCTGGGCAACAAGACTGAAATTCTGTCTCAAAAACAAAAAAAGAAAGAAAAGAAAAATGGTGGTAAGAGTATAAGGGCTAGTATAAGGATTAAGTATTTGTCGTAATTCTTATACTAACCCTTATACTCTTATGGCCATCTTTAGAGGTGGGCATGATTTTGTCTGTAGAATATGTATTATGTGCTTAGAACAGCACATAGCACATAGTATGTACTCTATAGACAAAATCATACCCAAAGACGTTAATTGCCCATGTTCTTACAGCTAAGATAGCTGCCTCTCTTCCTGAGATTTTTCTAGTAATGAATTCTACCATTATTTGTAAATTATTGTTATCCCAAGTACCAAAAAATTTTATTTTCTTAATTGTTACCTTTATTTTTTTCTTTTTCCTCTGAGACAGAGTCTCACTCCTGTTGCCCAGGCTGAATTGCAGTGGCATAATCTCTGCTCGTTGCAGCCTTTGCCCCTTGGGCTCAACTAATCCTCCCATCTTAGCCTTCAAGGAAGCCGTGACCACAGGTGAACGCCACGATGTCCCGCTAATTTTTGTATTTTTTGAAGAGGCCGGATTTTGCCACATTGCCCAGGCTAGAACTTTGTTTCTAAGCACTCTTCCTTGATTTGGAGGTGAGGTAGAAAGCAGGGAGTGGACTAGAAAACATGAAGTGATTTGTAAGATAATTCACTTATTTTATGAAGTCATGGCATGATTCATGTCAGCTTTCCTCATAGTTTCTACCAGTGACTCACCTTATGGAATACAGACAATTCAGGGTTTTATGTTTTCTGTTTCTTTCCCTTCTTCCACTTTAGTCTCATAAAATGCTTCCACCACTTCCCAATCAGAATGCCGTTCCTAAACATTCCCTATGGAGAAATTCTAGAGTTCCCAATATTCAGAGATTTACGGGACCACAGATATCACAAATCCTCCCACTTCACAAAACAAGAATCTTTAGCCCAGATTGGTGAAGGTATATCCTGAAGAAGTGACCATCCTCTAGATTTTCAGCAGCATGAGAACCAGGTCAGATATTTAGGACTAGAACAACTCCAAACTGTGCTCTGTGTACATTAGTCACTCAGGAAAGGGCGATGCTCAATCAATCCTACTGTTTCTCAGGACATAAGTACAGTCCACTGTTGAGATTTAGTATAGAAGAAATTAAATAGATCAAATTTGATAAACAGGTGATGAAAGAGTGGAGAGACCCAAGAGAGGGGGTGAGGGCAACCCACAGACAAGCTACAGCAGAAAGTTGCCAACTCCGTCCTCTAGGAACAAAGGGAAGAGGTGATGCTGGAGTCAAGCAGGAAGACCACAGTCTGGTAAGGCAGGAACTGAGACCAACAGGAGAAAGGCTTTGTGGTAGGACTGGAGTCAAAGTACCAAGGAAGCTGGAGAAGCCTCAGGAAACAAAGAAAAAGAGACATACTCTGGCCCCACCATCAACTTCCATCAGTGCCACTCATTGGCCAATTCTGCTGGAAACTAAAGAGCAAGGAAACCTGGGAAATGCAGTTTGCATTGAGGAACAGCAGCATCAAGAGAGTAAATGGGCAAATGATAGAACAATCAGAAGCTCAAGCAACACAAATATGTCTAAAATTTTCGATGTCTAAGCATGTGACCCTGTACCTGCACTTAGCAAAGCACCCTAGAAAACACAGAGGTGCACTTCCATTTTTAAGGATGTCATCTTAAGACATTTTGCCTTGTTTTGAACAGGTTGTGATTTACCCAGTGTGGCAGGTATTCTCTAGGATGATCCCTGCCTCTGAGGCTTCATCCTCTGGCATTATCTCCTTTCCTGTGTGCTGTGCCTAGAAACTTGCTTCTAACAAATAGGACATGTCAAAAATGATGTGTGTCACCTTTGAGATTAGGTTACACAAGGTTATGGCTTCTCTCTTGTGCCCTCTCACTTGCTCATTCTTTCGGAAGAAAGTCGACCATGCTGTGCACTGGCCTGTGAAGAGGCCCACATAGGGATCTGAGGCCTTTGGTCTAACAGCCCTAGAAAGAATAATGTGAAGGAGCTTAGAAATGGATCAATTACATGTCGTTTGGGTAGCATAGTAAACTATAATAAATTTGGGAAGGAATAACGATCTCATCTTGAGGCACAGCTTCTGATCTAAGTTAGGCCCGAGCAATCTGGTTTGTAATCACAAAGACAGAGGACTGATCCACATGTTCTGTAGCATGACACAAATGTGGGACCACCAGAAACCAGAAGCTGAACTCTTAGGTCCTGCACGACTGAGTGCCACTGTGGCATCTGTGGTATGTAGCAGTAGGGCCTCCACATATGTCAACATTACCAAGTGCAAAATAGGAAGGAAAATGTTCTAAAGTGCTCCTTTCAAAATAGCTAATGTTAAATGGAGAGGAAAGAGAGACAGTGGGCAAACAATGGATGACAGAAAAGGGGGCATAAATGGAAAATCAGAGAGAACTATTGGTTTGAGACTGTCATTAAGAGCATTTGAGAAGATGAGATACAAGGTGATTGGAACAACGGTTTAAAAGTTAAATCCCAGCCCTTTAATGAAAGCTTATATCCACTGATTTCCACTGCCCACCACCCTCCTCTGAATTTAATTCCTCTCGTGGATTCTGCCTATCTTATCAGCAGGCACAGTGTCGCTTGTGCCAGCTGGAAGTTGTGGGCAGAGGGTTGCAAATACACAGTGCCTGTTCTCCTGCAGCCTACGGAGCCCTGAGTCCAGGAAGTGGGTAGCCTGAAGCACAGAGGGGCTGTGCTCCAGAAAGGGACCCACACACAGCCTGGGCTGCTCCTTTTCATAGCGAAAGCATGAAAGATGACTTGATAAAGAGAATAAACATTTTCTGTGTGGGTGTCAGCTGAGAAAGCCAGACTTCCAGCACCTGGGAACATTGGCTGAACCTCCCACGGGGAAAGAAGCATCCATTGTTCCCAGTTCATTGCCAGGCAACCCAGAGAAAGTCCCTGGGGTCATTGGTTAAAGAGCTCTGCTTGTGTCTTTACGGTGCCTTTGCTCACTGCATTCCTAGCTATGCTGTTCTGACAGTTCACACTCCCAGCATCACCATCCACGAGACCACTTTCTCAGAAGGCCTCCCTGCCCCTGTGACTGTGGGAAAATGGTCATCCATGGGCCTTACTGTGAAGGTGAAATTCAAACAGGTGAGCATCTACAAAAAGGGCGTTTTAGGCTTCCTCATAAAATTGGGAGAGCAGACATGAAAAAAGCTGAAGTGGGAAACAGTATAGATATATATGCAGTGAGTACAGCTCCTAGGAAAGATTATGGAATTTTAATCAGACCAGAAGCATAGGGGTCACTTGAGACAGGGCCCTTTTGGGTAGGAAAACAGCACAACAGAGTGACCCCATGTGCCTGTGCCGGATGGAGTTTGGGAGTGAGGAGACAGAGATGAGGTTATCATTACCGGGAAGAAGCAGAGAATATTTACGGCAGTGGTGTGCTGATACATGTTTACTGGCTCTCGAGGAAGAAAACAAAAAAACCCTGATATGCCATATGCTAGTTCCCATGGTACAAATAATGCCATTATGGTCAATTTCAGACTACCAATATTACACTGGCCACAGAGTAGAAAGGAAGGAAAGCTTCAAAATGCCACTTAGATCTTTAATTGGAGATCAGAGATAATGGCAATGCAAAGGGCAGACATGTAACTCAATGTGTGGATGTGGAAAAGCCACTGACTTGTTTCTGTGACCATGTCTAAGGCCAATCAATTCAGAACCCCAGCCTCTTCACCCTCAATATGAAGGAACTGTCCTAAAGGAAATGCAAATTTCTTTCTGTGCTCTTTCATTGATTCTTTCCTCCTACAGGGCCAGTCTACCGAGGGCCTCCCTCATTTTTCTTTCCTATGCTAAGATTGCTCAGGGAGCCAGTAGGATGAATTCTCCATGTCCTCACTGAAGGTACGAAGTCAAGTTGAACCAAAAGCAGAATGGGTAGAGTGAGGGCATCCTGTATGGAAAGCCTCTGCTTCTCGAAAGGTAGCTCAGCTGAGTTACAAACATGCATGCCCTCACCTGGGGCTGCTGCTTCTGAGCATGGAGTTTACCTGGTGGGAGGTGTGTGGTTACGTTCCACCACCACTCAACATTCCATGTGTATCAGGCTGACTCTTCTAAAAGCTTCATTTGGTCATGGGGGCAAACTGCAACCAGAAGCAGTTAGGCGTAAGAATCCCAATTACTTCCACCTCTGCAGGTGGAAGCTAGCAAATCTCTGCCAGAAATCCCAGCATCCTCTCCTGCGTTCACTTTTTCCACAGTTGAAAATGATAGACAGACAGATGATAGTCTTTATATAAACTTGCACATATGTCTGTCAGGTTTCACAAGGAACACAGTGTTTTCTCATGTGCCACCTCATTTGATAGTTTTTCACAACTCTGGGAAGTACTATATTATCTTATTTTACAGAAGTAAAATTCTGACATGGCAGGTAAGTAATTCCATCAGACACTTGGTGAGTGGCAAGGCTGGAACAAAAGCTAAAGTATTTTGGCTCTAGATTCCTGTGTTTTTCCGGAACACCTGAGTGCATGTCTATGCAGGGTTTGTGTGTGTGTACACACAAAAAAACCCACTTTTTATAGGTTTATTGCATAGGCCTTTTTTGCTTTTTGAGACAATGTCTTGCTCTATTGCCCACAGCTGGAATGCAGTGCTAGTCACAGCTCACTGCAGCGTTGACCTCCAGGGCTCAAGCAATCCTCCCACCTCAGCCCCTGAGTAGCTGAAACCAGAGTGCAGGCCCACAACGTGCAGCTAACTTTTACATCTTTTGTAGAGATGGGGTTTCGCCATGTTGTCCAGGCTGGTCTCGAACTACCGGGGTCAAGCTATCTGCCTACCTCAGCTTCCTCAAATGCTGGGATTACTGGCCTGAGCCACAGTACCTGGCAAGGTATTTCTTAAGAATAAATTGGATGTCCCTTCTTCCAACTCAGCCTATGAGACCAAAGTGGCTGTCTCACCAGCTCCTGAAAATTCAGGGCCAGAATTGAAATTTCCATCCAGAGTAAGCCTCATGAATTCATGAGCCATTTATTGAGTGACTATTTGCCAGTAAGGCGTCCACTGCTGTATTCCCCTCTCAGCATGGGCTCCCAGCATTCAGAACCATGCTGGGAGCTGGGAATACAGCAGTGGACCGTACAGGTCCCCAAGCACCAGGACACACAGATTTTTTAAGAGTAACAGAGACAGTCTTAAAACCAGACCTTGACTGCAGATGAAAAAAAAGGCAAAAGAGGGCAGGCAGGTCAGGACGATGTTTCCTAATTCCTATGCAAGGCAGGCAGGAAATGGCAACTTAACCAGGGAGGTGTCCTAGGCAGAACATTAATGATACATGCCTTCCTCTACCTTTGCACGACCTTTTATTTCCTTATGCCACAGTGGAATTCATGAAATCTGCTTCTATTTCAATGTACTGTACATAGCATACATTAAAACTGTGTACGTTGCAAATGAAATCATTTCAAAACTAAGAAATTACACAGTACAGTTAAAATTAAACGTAATTTGAAAATGAAATTGTTTGTGCTGCTCTTCAGAGCACCAAACAATTCATACACATGATCTTCATTTTAGAGGTGAAGAAATTGAGGTTCAAAATCACTAAATGATGGTCACAGCTTTTTTTTTTTTTTTTTTTTTTTTTTTTTTTTTTTTTTTTTTTTTGGGAGGCAGTCTCATCCAGGCTGGAGCGCAGTGAACTTGGCTAACCACAACCTGCCCCTCCCAAGTTCAAGCAGTTCTCCTGCCTCAGCCTCCCAAGTAGCTGGGAGTATAGGCACATGCCACCATGCCTGGCTAATTTTCTGTATTTTTAGTAGAGATGGGGGTTTCACCATGTTAGTCAGGATAGTCTCCAACTCCTCACCTCAAGTGATCCACCCACCTTGGCCTCCCAAAGTGCTGGGATTACAGAGTAAGCCACAATGTCTGGCTCACCAGTTTTAGAAGAACCTTGAGCCTAATCCAAGAGTGACTGGAATTTTCAGTTCACTTACCAGCATTCCAGCAGAATAGCACAGCAATTTCAATTTTGCAGTAAATCAGGGTTAATAATCCCAGAACTGTCTGATAGCACAATACTAAAGCAAATCAAGTGACTACCAACAGGGGACAGGATACATGAAATATAATGTATTTGCATAATGCAATACATGGAAGCTCTGCATGTTCTCATAGGGAAAGTTCTCCAAGACAGATTGTTATGAAAACGGCTAGTGCAGAATAGTGTATGTAGTCTGCTACCTTACAAGAATGAAAACAGTGAAGATAACACCTATCATTCCTTATTGACTGACATCAGCAGGAATGAATACTAGGCAGATACACAAGAAAAAGGAAAGTAATCCCCTGGGATAAGTTGAGGTACGGATTCTCTCTATATATCTTTTTATTTCAAATCGTTTGACCCCTGTGAATGTAATACTTACTTTCAAAATTAAACGCATTTCATACTCAAAGGAACTTTCCCTCGATAATATTCTTTCTCTCCATTTTACCCTCCTTATCCCTACCCACACACATGATGTACAATGTTTGTAATATAAAAATTTGCAGATGCAGAATCAATCAATGATGCAGGAACATTGATGCCATCCATCCACTTATTCCTTAGAATTGGTAGCTTTGGCAGGCACTCAGGATCCTGGCATCTCTCTGAAATGAAAAGGTTTTGCAACCTGAGAGAGAAGAAAAAGTGAACATATCTGAAAACCTCCTTCCTGGCCTTGCTTACACATACAGAAAACCTTACAGATCCTTTTCTTCATAATGAGTTAGCTTTTTACAGGTACCAACCCTTCTCAATTTCTCAAATAACTCCCTCTGGTGTTCTATCCTCCAGGCTACACACTCCAATTTTACTCTTCAGATAGGGTTGGCACATTAAAAATACTGAATGTCCAGGTAAATCTGAGTTTCAGATAAACAGTAGTGGTTTTTTTGTTATTTTAAAGTATATCTCATATAGTATCTGGGGTGGTGTAGCGAGGGGCATACTTACGCAATTATTTATTGCTTGTTTGAAATTCAAATATAATTGGGTGTCCTGTATTTTAAATGGCAAATTTATACTCTGATTCCACCTGGAGTAAGCTAGTTATGTGCACTTGAACTCATTAGCCCAGGGTCACAAGAAGTACCAACCCCAGTGCAAATCAATAGAATCTTCTGTGATGATAGACACGTTCTATGTCTGTGTATCCAATACAGCAGATGTCAGCAACTTTAAGTGTGGTGAGACTGAGAAACTGAATTTTTGATTTAATGATTCAAATTTACAATGTAACATGTGGCTAATGGCTACTGTATTGGAAAGCACAGCTCTAAAAAGAATAATGCCCTTCCATTTAGCAACTGGGATCTAAGATCTAGCGATAGTTAAAATGACAGATAACTCAGGAATACACCCCTAAGTCTCTGCAGCTTAGAGAGTGAGTACTCCATTTCTGCATAAACATGTTTTGCTGTCAACATAATCATTCCGGTTTTTTTTTTTTCCCCTGTATTTACTGAAGATCTATGGAAAGGATGTGAAGGCCCAGAGTACAGGTGCATGTGAAAAGCACAGGGAACAAGGTTAGGTGGAATTCTTCAACAAACTTATCCAAGTAGAAAAGAGTGTTAACTGAATAATCTCATCATTAGAATATGAAAGCTGGGGCCAGGTGTAATGGCTCAGTACTGTAATCCCAGCAATTTTGGAGGCCAAGGCAAGAGGATCACTTTAGGCCCAAAGTTGGAGACCAGCCTGGCCAACATCGGAAACAGCATCTCCAAAAACACAGAAACTAGCCAGGCGTGGCAGCACGTACCTGTAATCCTAGCTATTTGGGAGGCTGAGGCAGGAGAATCGCTTGAACCTGGGAGGCAGAGGTTGCTGTGAGCTGAGACTGTGCCATTGCACTCCAGTCTGGGCAACAGAGCAAGAATCTGTCTCAAAAAAAGAAAGAAACAAAGAAAACATAAAAGCTGGGAGGTTCCGTTATCACAAAATAAACCTTAAGTACATGAAACAGCACAGATTTGATCACATGAGCTGTGTGACTATTTTCTTTCAATGATTTTAAACAAACATCTATTAACCCTAGACCCAGAGCATATTAAAGTGAATTATTTTCTGCATAATGCCATCTAGTAGGGAATAGGTCCTTAAAAGAATTAACAACAATCTAGATAAGTTAGACTTAGCAATATACACAAAGTCTGGAGAGGTTAGTGCAGAAACTGGGAAAATGGTAAAAGTGTGGAAAACAAGTGGGGTATGATTCTAAAGCTTACTCTGTTCCTGCTAGCTGGGTAAGGAGAGGAGGTGATGTATTAACAGTGATTTATAGGTATACATTTTCATGTAGAAATTCAGATAATCACACTCTGGGCAGTGAAACAGCTTTCTGGGCTTAAAAATATCTATTCTGTGTGTTTTCTTTTTACCAGGTATTTGCGTTCCCACTAAGTGTCAGGCCCTCTGGTAGATGCTGTCACATAAAAGTGAATGAAAAAACAGACCAAATCGCTGTTTACGGAGCAGAGTTTAATGGAAAGAGGCAAAAAATAAAAATCTGATGAATAAAACTTCAAACCGCATTTTAAAGAATCAAAACAGGATGAGTAATGGAACATAATTTCAGGTGGGAAAAGGAGAAAGCTTACTTTCTTGCATCTCTCTTTATACTTTAAGTTAAAAAAATAAATATTTGGCCATGCATGGTGGCTCACGCTTGTAATCCTAGCACTTTGGGAGGCCAAGGCAGTAGCATCACCTGAGGTCGGAAGTGCAAGACTAGCCTGACCAACATGAAGAAACGCCATCGCTACTAAAAATATAAAATTAGCTGGGTGTGGTGGTGCATGCCTGTAATCCCAGCTACTCAGGAGGCTGAGGCAGGAGAATTGCTTGAACCCAGGAGGCAGAGGTTGCCCCATTACACTCCAGCCTCGGCAACAAGAGCTAAACTTCATCTCAAAAAAAAAAAAAACTTGGTTATTTTAACAGTCCACACAAAGATGTTTATAAAGGTTAACCTCTCGTCACCCCATTCTATTAGGTTGGGGCAAAAGTAATTGCAGGTTTTGCCCCTGAAAGTAATTGTAAGAACCACAATTACTTTTGCACCAACTTAGTTTCAGCTTCCTTAGATAATTAATGTCACAGGTTTTCTTCCATACAGTTCTCTATGTACTCTCATCAGTTCTGTGTGATTCCGTTTCACTGTATTACTGTTTTATGTAGTTGCATAACATTCCACAGTGTAAATGGATATCACCATGTCAACAGTATTCTTATTTATGATTCTTTAAATGTTTTACATGTATAATTAGGTTTTCTTCCCCTCATTAGTTTTCATTTGTTTTGTTTTGAGACAAAGTCTCACTCTGCCACCCAGGCTGGAGTACAGTGGCATGATCTTGGCTCACTGCAACCTCTGCCTGCTGAGCTGGAGCGATTCTCCTGCCTCAGCCTCCCGAGTAGGCATGTGCCACCGTGCCTGGCTAATCGTTGTATTTTTAGTAGAGACAGGGTCTTGCCATGTTTGCCAGGCCAGTCTCCAACACCTGACCTCAAGTGATCCACCCACCTCAGCCTCCCAAAATGCTAGGATTATAGGCATGAAACACCATGCACAGCCTCTCATGACCGTCCTTGCACATAACCTTACCTAGTGGGGCCTTTATTCTAGATTGTTGTAATCCTCACAAGTAGCTGGTACCACAGTTATGCACCACCACACCTTGGCTAATATTTTTGTTATTGTTTAATGGGGTTTTGACACGTTTCCCAGGCAGTGTCACTCTGTTACCCAGGCTGTAGGGCAGTGGCACAATGTCAGCTCACTGCAACCTCTGCCACCCAGGTTCAAGTGATTCTCCTGCCTCAGCCTCCTGAGTAGTGGGGATTACAGACACCTGGCATCATGCTCAGCTAATATTTGTATTTTTAGTAGTGATGGGGTTTCACCATATTGGCCAGGCTAGTCTAGAACTCCTGACCTCAAGTGATCCACTGGACTCGGCCTCCGTAAGTGCTAGGATTGCAGGCATGAGCCACGAGGGCTGCCACTTTCATCTCAGACTCAAAGAGTACAGATAGGGTAGGGTGTGGGTAAAAACAGGTAGTTAAGGCTGACTCCAGCTAAGTGTCAAAGGATGCCCTACAGAAATGTGTGGGAGAGTCCCTCACAGACAGCTGCCTGCCTGGGTGAGACCCCATCAAACTGAAAGAATGATACCTCAGGCAGGGCAGATAGAATACGCCACCCACAGAGCCAGAGGTGACACTGCAACACCAGTGGGCCTGAAAGTCAGGAATTCAAGCCAAACAGGAGTTTTCTTAAAATGTAACCAAATTTGCCTTGCCAGGTTTTGGACTTGACTAGGACCCATTATGCCTTCCTTCTTTCCTATTTCTCCATTTTTCAATGGGAATATCTATCCTATTCCTGTTTCAACACTATACCTTAGAAGCGTGTCATGTTTTTGGTTTTATAGGTTCAAAGCTGGGAAAGAAATTTGTCTCTCGAGGAATCATACATTGAGTATCACCCATAACCTGATTTAGATGATTTTTAGGTAACACTGTTAACTTTAGAATTGATGCTCAAATGAGTTAAGACTTTCAGGGGGCTGTTGGGATGGAATAAATTTATATTGCATGGGAGGACATACATTATGGCAGGCCAGGGACAGAATGTTATGGACTAAACTGTCCCCCGAAATTCATCTATTAAAACCCTGAACCACAGTGTAACTGTATTTGGAGATAGGGCCTTTAGGAGGTACATGAAACCAAAGATCATAGGATAGGGCTCTAATCCCATTAGGGCTGGTGCCTTATAGAAGATAAGGAGACACTTAGACCTCACCCTCCTCTCAGGCATCAATGAAACACCATAAACACATAGTGAGATGGCAGCTATCTATAAGACAGGAACTCACCACAAACTATGTTAGCACCTTGATCTTAAACTTCCAGGCTCCAAAAGTATAAGAAAATAAATTTGTGTTCCAAGCCTCTTAGATCTGGGGGAAAAAAAAATTCTATTGTTTCAACCATCCAGTCTGTGGTATTTTGTTATAGCAGCCTGACTAGGCTAAGACAACGAAGGATGTGGCGAAACTGTAGGTCCCAACATCATACCAAAGAGGCTGGACTTTAACACACTTCTTTCAACTGTAGGCAATGTGTGCAAGTTGTTAATTCTCAGACATGCTGACTCCCTTACTCTACCCAAACTACAACTCAAACAACGTAAGAATAACGACCAATGAAGTTCTGACATTTCTTCGACCTGACTATACTAATTCAATGCCTGATAATTCATTTTATATTGAAATGTACATGCCATATTCCAATTTCTGTTGAAGGTGCAATGCTTATATTTACTCTTTTTAAAATAGATATATCATGCTGGGCAGGGTGGCTCACGCCTGTAATCCCATCACTTTAGGAGGCCGAGGCAGGTAAATAATCTGAGGTCAGGAGATTGACACCAGCCTGGCCAACATGGGGAAACCCTGTCACTACTATAAATACAAAAATTAGCCACGCGTAGTGGCATGCGCCTGTAGTCTTAGCTACTTGGGAAGCTGAGACCGGAGAATTGCTTGAACCTGCGAGAAGGAGATTGCAATGAGTGAAAATCGCACCATTACACTCCAGCCTGGGTGACAGAGCAAGACTCTTTGTTTTGCTCTGTCAATAAATAAGGCCCAGCGTCATGGTTGAGGCCTGTAATCCCAGCACTTTGAGAGGGCGAGATGAGTAAATCACAAGGTCAAGAGATGAAGACCAGCCTGGCCTACATGGTGAAAGCCCGTCTCTGCTAAAAATACAAAAATTAGCAGGGCATGGTGATGCAATCCCAGCTACTCAGGAGGCTGAGGCAGCAGAGTCGCTTGAACCTCTTTCCTTCTTCCCTTAAATTCTGTAGAGATTAGGAAGCCATGGATAACATTCCACTATGTGGACAAAGTTTACCCATTATGTATGGTTACTCATTCTACTTTTCTGACAATACTTCTTAGGGAGATTGGTTATAAAATACTCGGCAGTTGTAAGCACTGTTTTCCTGGCCTTGGGACAGTTCTGTAAGCAGTTTTAGTTTGCTCATCTCAAGATTGAGAATAAGGATAAAACCTATCTCTCAAATTGTTAGATTACATGAATTAACACACTGGAAGCTCATTAAATGTACCTGGCACACAGTAAGTGCCTAATAAGCTATCTCTTTTACGCAGCCTGTGTTCTGATTTCACAATCTACACTTACTGAGCCAGGCTCTTTACATTGCAAGTAAGCAAAAGCATACAAGGAAGAGATGGAGACATGAAGAGGTTAAGCCCTAGGCCAAGGTCACACATATACTGGGAGGTGGGATCAAAGGCAATTTCGCCTTGGAATAAGAAGGATTCCAAGACCAATATAAAGCAATTCCAACCTAAGGATCCAAGTTCTCAGACACACAGGAAATGCTTAGGGGAAGAATCCCGTCCTCACAGCAGACTCCAGCCAAGAGCCCTGTGAAACCAGACCTTTCTCAAATCTGGATTCTTACCCCAGCTGCCCATCAGAACCGTTTTAAATTTAAAATAGGCTCGGAAAATTGTAACGTGACCATCAAAAGTAATCATTTGCTTTTATTCCACTGTTTTTTCAGCCAAACGGTACCTTTTCCTTTGAGGGTAGTCGTAGGGAAAAAAGAGGGTAGAGAGGGCAGAAAAACCTGGATCCGCTCCAAACTGGTGTCAGTATCTGGGAAGTAGGAGGTCAGCAGTAAACAGCTTCTACTTGGATTATTATTAATATCATCTTCTGCCAGTCAGGTTTGGAGGCTCGAAAGGATTTCATGCAAAAAGCTTCAGTGGAGTTCCAGAAGCATTTGACTAAACGACTGAGTTTGTTTACCCAGTCTGAGCAGATGGGCGCTGAGGCATAAGTAAGACTTAACCCCACTAGACTTCCTTACCCGCTTATTTCCGAACACAGGAGAAACTGGACGGCCGAGGCGAGCGATCATTTGACAGGAGTTCGACACCCAGTCTCTACTATAAATACAAAAATTTGCCAGGCGTGGTGGCATGTGCCTGTAGTCCTAGCTACTCGGGAGGCTGAGACATGAGAATTGCTTGAACTTAGGAGAAGCCTGGCCAACACAGTGAAAGCCCGTTTCTACTAAAAATACAAAAAATTAGGCGGGGATGATCGTGAACAACTGTAACAGGTACTCGGGAGGCCGAGGCAGGAGAATCGCTGACACCGGGAGGCGGAGGTTGCATTGCACTCCAGCTTGGGCCAAAAGAGCAAAATTCCGTCTCACGAAAAAAAAAAAAAGACAGAAACAGAGATATGTAAGAAAACCTCTGGGAGACACAGATTCCAGGAAAAGAGGTCACTAGAAATTTGTCGATGGTCCCAGAACTCCATTTCTTCTGAGTGGAGCAGCTGTCACCAGATCCCTAGAAGCAAAGAGGCTTTTTTGTTTCTTTTTGAGACTGTGTCTCACTGTCGCCTAGGCTGTAGCGCAGTAGCGCAATTTCGGCTCACTGCAACCTCGGCCTCCCAGGTTCAAGCGATTCTCCCGCCTCAGCCTCATGAGTAGCTGGAACTACAGTTACGTGCTACCACGCCCAACTATTTTTTGTGTTTTTTTTAGTTGCGGGGATTTCGCGGTGTTTGCCAGGTTGATCTCGAACTTCTGACCTCAGGCGATTCGCCCTCCTCGGCCGGCCTCCAACAGTGCTACGGTCACAGACCTAAGCAGAATCAAAACTGTATGAGATCAAAGCCTCACTGTATCCCCTTTTCTGGCCGTACTGTAAATCTAGACGCTTGAGCCTCTGAAAATATTACTAATTTTTTTTCGTTGAATGTCAGGCTAGATTAGGGACACCCTTCAACAGTTTTAGACAGTACACTCTGCACATTGGCAGGAACAGAATCTAGAATCTTACAGAATTAGAAAGTCAGGCTGCTTGAAGCCTAAAATGACAAAATAGAAGGGGGACTAGTCGGAGGACCAAACAAGCTTACCATCACGCTACTGTTACCTTCAGTTTACGTTTTCAAATTCATCATAAGTTTTTAGACCACGAGACATCTCTGCATATAAACTAATTAGGCACTATGATCAATTTACGAAATGTTAACTAGAATATTTCACTAGAGTATGAGTGCTTGACATTACATACATAGCTGACCTACTATTACATACAAACAGACCAACCTTCAGTATCAGCGTTTCCCAAAAAACTTAAAAGCAGGAATAACACTTCGCTTCAGGTTAGGATAAAATTAACTTACCTGAGCACTTTTCCTAGTACCTACAAGCAGTGAGGTTAGCTCTTCCTTTGAAATGGTAGGGGGGGCTCTGAAAAGAGCCTTTGGGTTTGATAGTTTCCGGAAACTCAGATGTCTATTACATCACTTGCCCTTGGCCTTGTGGTGGCTCTCGGTCTTCTTGGGCAGCAGCACGGCCTGGATGTTAGGAAGGACGCCGCCCTGAGCAATTGTCACCCGGCCCAGCAGCTTGTTAAGCTCCTCGTCGTTGCGGATGGCCAGCTGCAGGTGGCGCGGGATGATGCGGGTCTTCTTGTTGTCGCGGGCCGCGTTGCCCGCCAGCTCCAGGATCTCGGCGGTCAGGTACTCCAGCACCGCCGCCAGGTAGACCGGCGCGCCGGCCCCGACTCGCTCGGCGTAGTTGCCCTTACGGAGCAGGCGGTGCACGCGGCCGACGGGGAACTGGAGACCAGCGCGAGAAGAACGGGATTTCGCTTTGGCGCGAGCTTTGCCGCCCTGCTTACCACGTCCAGACATGGCAATCAAACAAAAAAACCCACCAAAACACAAAGTCTAAGCTCACGCAAAAACAAACAAGATCAGGAAATATGTAAAACATGGCTGCTTTTATAGCTATTTCCTGGGGAGTAAATACGAGTTTCTCATTGGCCGGTGGCAAATGCCAGTCAGGTGGCCAATAGAAAAGCAGCACTTTCATACCTTATTTGCATAGTCCGGCCCATGGATGACAACTGTGTAGTTTGTCTTCCAATTGACTAAGAGTACTCTCCATCCCTTATTAGCATAAAAGCCCTATAAGTAGCAGAATTTCGCTCATTGCTCTCCACACGTTTCTGGTGTTTTAAGATGCCTGAGCCTGCGAAGTCCGCTCCCGCCCCGAAGAAGGGCTCCAAGAAGGCGGTGACCAAGGCGCAGAAGAAGGACGGCAAGAAGCGCAAGCGCAGCCGCAAGGAGAGCTACTCCGTGTACGTGTACAAGGTGCTGAAGCAGGTGCACCCCGACACCGGCATCTCCTCTAAGGCCATGGGCATCATGAATTCATTTGTTAATGACATTTTTGAGCGCATCGCGGGCGAGGCTTCCCGCCTGGCGCATTACAACAAGCGCTCGACCATCACCTCCAGGGAGATCCAGACGGCCGTGCGCCTGCTGCTGCCCGGGGAGCTGGCAAAGCACGCGGTGTCGGAGGGCACCAAAGCCGTCACCAAGTACACCAGCTCCAAGTAAACTTGCCAAGTAAGCGTCTTTACACCTAACCCCAAAGGCTCTTTTAAGAGCCACCCACATACTCACTTAAGAGAGCTGTGGTCAGACGGTAAATTTCCTTTGGTTGGGGAGGGGTGTAGAAAGTAGCGATTGCAGTGTGCACTGGGAAGAAGCATTACATCTTAAAGAGAGAAAGGGGTCTATACCCTGAAAAACCCAAGCGTTCGAAATGGGTTTGGGGTCGGTTCGCTCTGCGCTAATTCAAAATGGTGACAAGCGGCCATTTTGCTGACCAGAGATCATACACGTACTATGTTCCCGGAAGAAACCAGCCTCGCGTAGGTTTGAGACAACAGCTGTCTCGCCGTTTACGACGCCAGCATCAACGGCTGTCTGAAAGCCAATTTCGCCACCGGGTTATAGCCGATAGGCTGTGTCCTACAGTCATTTTTAACACTAGCCAATCGAGAGAAAGCTGGTTCGAGACCCATATTTACATAGCGGACCGGAGTGGGAACCGGCGCAGTCACTGTCTAAGGAAGGACACCCCCTGTTTTCGTGGCGCACGGCTTCGTAGTATACTGAGGCTGTGTCTCCCGGGTTTTTAACTGCCGCGGTAATAAGATTTTTTAACGTAATACGTGTCAGTTTTGCCAAGAAGACTAAGACAGTACAGACAAAACGTTGATGTAAGCACGGGGCCGGATGTTGCTTCATGCATCTTATTCTATTAAACTGGCGTATCTATTTAAGATTCAAGCCCAATTGTATTTGAATTCCAGTGCTTAGCCATAAATCGTGTGTTGTCTGACTGAAATTTAAAATACCCTGTAACTTGCACAAAAGGTTGAAAGTTGCTTTAGGAGAAGCCAACTCTCACCTATAATGTAATCTTAAATAGTAGTTGTCCCTTTTTTTTTTTTTTAAATCGGGATGAGTATATATGGTTTGTATTGATATGTTAATGTAATAACTAATCTTTGATATTATAACAATGCTGTAACCTCCATTTTCAGTACCTTAAACAACAAATACTGCTTTTATATTTCAGAGCAGATGGATATGTGCTTCCCAGTATAAATACATTAGGAATCTCATTGGGATATACACTGTCTCTGAAAATACAGTTGTGACATTCATTAAAAGACCTTCGGAATTCTGGAAGTAGGAAGCTTTTCAACTTTTGCAGATGAAGATGATGTCTGGAATAGACAACTTCCTCTTTTACCTGTGGCATTATTCTCCTTTCTTCTTTTCTCCATTATCTGTCTTTCCCATGATTAAATTTTGATCTGGTCTTCCCAACTATTAAAAAAACAGCAAATAAACAAATCTCAGTTATATTTTATTAAGAGATTGGCATGCTAACTTTTTGCAGGTTTGTAACAAGGACCTTTGTACTGCTATTAAAAGTTCCTAAATAAGAATGTTTTCTAGGTAATTTATTTCTGCCTATGACCGACATTTGAGTGAAAATAATCAACTAGGAAAAATGAAGTTCTTTAACTAAAGTTGACCAAACTGATCTTTGAGATTTATTCATCTAAGAAAGACAAGCCAATTAAGTTCTTGGAGACAATGTACATTTCAAAGAATTCTTATAATATTTATGATTAAGCACATAACCTTTTTCTTTGCCCTATTTTTCTGCTTCTCTAATACGCAAATGATTAAGTCTTGTTACAAAGCCATTGTAAAAAAAAAAAAAAAAGAAAGAAAAAATATCACATGGTTAGACTCACCCTGTATGAGATATTTTTATCCCAAATATGGGAGTTGAAAAACTATGGTTCCAGAAATGGTGAAGACATAGCCTAGCTAACATGGAAGTTGTTGTTTATGTTTTTTTTTTTTTTGACATGGAGTCTTGCCCTGTCACCCAGGCTGGAGTACAGTGGCAAGATCTCAGCTCACTGCTTCCTGGGTTTAAGTGAGTCCTGTGCCTCAGCCTTTCCAGTAGCTGGGATTACAGGAGAAGGATTATATGAACCATCACGACCAGCTATTTTTGCATTTTTATTAGACACATGGTTTCATCATATTGGTCAGGCTGGTCTCAAACTCCTGATCTCATGGTCTGCCCGCCTCCGTCTCCTGAAGAGCTGGGATTAGAGGCATGAGCCACCATGCCTGGCCTTGGAAATGTTGATTGTCAGTGGAAAATATTATATACAGAGAGTCTGCCACAGTGCTGCACAGCCAATCTTAGGTGCTTCTAGAGAATTACTAATTGTTTTCTTTTAAAGTTCTTGGTTTCTATAAGAGGAGACTATCCATACTAAACTCTTTCCTACTGAAAATAATGTGCAAACACAACATCCTATTCCTAGACAGTTTGTAGGTTTTATCTTCTATTTCTATTATATAAAATCATCTTTTTAAAATATTTTCTTCAGTGAGATCTGTCCATTGCTTCATACACCTTGTGTGCAAATAAATAGTATTCCAATAATTAACTAAATATTGTTGAGTTACAGTTTTACAAACTCAACCACCCTGAGAATATAGGGTGGTAATAATTAGCCTACTTATAAAGCTAGGGTGATAATTACATGAAATAACAACCACAGAACACTAACTAGTTCCAGAAATGGTATCATACCACTCAAATGGCGGCACAGCCTTGCTCCATGATGACAGAAAGTGAAGCCTCTGCAGACAACTCCAACTTTGATTCCCAGATCTCTATATATAGGCTGTGGGACTCCGAGGCAGGTCATTTAATCTCTCTGTGCATTAGTATCCTTCTCAACACCTTAATTTTGATGGTAATAGCACATACCTTCTAGAAGTTTGTGAATATTAAAGATCCTTAATGCATATAAACCACTGTGTTTACTGCTGTTTGACAAATTTTATTTATAACCATCTTTACACTCCTAAAAGGACTTGAAGCAGCTTATGACTGAAGACTGTGGTAGGAGTTGACCTTCCATAAATTATAGGAATTTCATAAATTATGTGATATAAAATTGACAGTTGATCATAATATGTTTACCTGGGTCCAACACGTGGAAAAAAATACATACTTTATTTCCCACACATATGAAATTGGCTCTCTAGGCATATTCCTAAGGACTTACAGAATGATAGCTATCATTTCTCTTGAATCTTCCAGATTTGGAAGGGTATAATTTATTGAGCACATAGCCAGATAATCCCAATAGTCCAAAATTAGAAGACATTCAAAATCAATCTTTTCTGACCTTTCTGTTGTGTAATCCTGGATGACCAAGTATAAAATTAAATTAAGTAGAGTATACCACTGTCTGTAACCTTTTCGTAAAAGTATTTTAGGCTCTCAGCCAGTTTTTTGTGGTCTGAAGATCAGTTTGACATATCCTCAAGTATCATAAGTTCATTATAATTAAGAAAAAGGGAGTAAATCTGGAGAATGAGTTAGTTTCTTATTATTCCCAGGCCTCAGTTTTTTTTTTTTTTGTTTTGTTTTTTTCAGAGACAGGGTCTCGCCCAGGCTGCCAGGCTGAAGTGTAGTGGCACAATTGCATCTTGCTTCAACCTCAGTTTTCTGTGCTAAAGCTATTTTCCTGCCTCAGACCCCTGACTGTCTGGAACCACAGCAGGTGCACACCACCATGGCCAGCTAATTTTTCTGAAATGTTTTTTTATAGAGATGGGGTCTTGCCATGTTGCCCAGGTTGATCTCAAACTCCTGGGCTTAAGTGATCCTCCTGCCTCAGCCTCCCAGAATGTTAGGGTTACTAGCCTGAGTCAGTGTACTCAGGCCCACCTCAGTTCTGAGAAATAAAAAATATGTAATAATATTGGGACTTTCATTTGCTGAGTTAAAGATTCATGTATGCTTATCATCCAATGTGAAAATTGTACAATAAGTAATGGAGACATCTAGTCTTATGTTTCTACATTTGCTCATGCCTTGATATTAGATATCTCTTCTCCTGGCTCAAAAGGGTAGAAGAGCAGAAATGATGGGGCTTGTCTCATTCTTTGAGGAAATAGACCTATGTAGAGGAGGCTACCCTGTGGTAAAATCTTGTCCTTATCACTTAAACTCCTAGGTTTATTCTCTGACTGTATCAAATTTTCAAATAGTCAAAGAACTGGATCCAAGAGAAATATGGATAAACTTTTGTTCTCACTTTTCTCCCTCCTCTCCCCCTGTTCTCCCTTCCTTTATTTTCTTCTCCTTAGTTTTCTTTTCACTTTTTTCTCTACTATTACTGGCACAAACTCAGCTATAGGAGGGAACCAAAAAATATTTAAAATTAAAGTGTGCCCCTTCTGTTGTTGGACTTGCTGAAACAATTGGGGTTTCAATTGTGTGCCCAGGCGGAGAAACAAACAAGGTTTGATGGATGAAGGGCAAACAGATTCTTCGTGTCCAGCTTTTTGTCCTTCCCCTTCTATGCTTTCCCTTTTTTCTCTTCTTATCTATCTGTGCCGTTTAAAAGGCCTCACATGCCTTCTCACTGGGCAGTGATGACGTCTAGCACAGAGACACTGAGGACAGAGTCTTGGGATCATCTAAAAAGGGGTTTCTTCCTTTTCTCCTCTGCCCCTGAAGACAACCAATCTCTGGCTCCTGTTCTTCCAACTGCTCAAGGACCATCTTTAGTGCCTGTCTCTTTGGAAAAACACAAAGCCACTATTCTCATGAAGCTTATACCTCAGCTGGAGAAGACAGACAGCAACCAATAGTTGTTATAAGTAATTATATAGAATGTGAGAAAGGAATGAGTGCTAGTGAAAGGAAAAAGGTAGAGCAGGAAAGGGAGATCAGATGTGGGAGGAGACATGATAATATACATATCAACATTAACTAAATGCTAATTCAGGCCAGGCGCAGTGGCTCACGCAAGTAATCCCGGCACTTTGAGAGGCAGAGGTGGGTGGATCACCTGAGGTCAGAAGTTCGAGACCAGCCTGGCCACCATGGTGAAACCCTGTTTCTACTAACAATACAAAAAATTAGCCAGGCTTGGTGGTGTGTGCCTCTAATCCCAGCTACTGGGGAGGCTGAGGGAGGAGAATCACTTGAACCCAGGAAGCAGAGGTTACAGTGAGCCAACATCATGCCATTTGACTCCAGCCTGGGCAACAGAGCGACTTTGTCTAAAAAAAAAAAAAAAAAAAAAAAACCCAACAATAGTAACTTGTACTTAGTATGAGCAGGCACTGTTCTAAGCACTTCATTAACTTAGTTAATCCTCAAACAATAAAATGCTCGTTGAACCACTAGTGAAGAAGAGACATGAAAGCCCTATGGATTCTACCTTTGAGTTGTTCTGAGTACTTGTCCCTCTTTCTTTAGTACCATTGTCACTGCCTTCATCAAGGGTATGTGCTTTGATGATGGAAGGTCAGTATGGGCACATGGAAGGAGAGCTGTGGTTTCTTCCAGCACAGTCCTTAAATTTGGTGACTCTTCAACAGTGTTTAATAGAATAAAAAGCATTGTGATTATTAAGACTGCTATATTTGAACCAACAGTGAAACTACTAAATGTACTGTTCGAACATCAGAGGTCATACCTAGTCAGCAGGAAGGCCAAAGATTGTGGGGGAGAACATTCCCCTCATCAGATAAACAGAGAGGACTGCCAAGTACTGCCTCTGCTGTGCCCACCCAGCTATTGTCAGGCAATGCTTGTAAGCAGAGCTTTCTTTTTTTTTTTTTAACCCTCTGGGTTTCTGGGATAGCAGATCGTTCTTAAAACCTACTCAAATGTGACTCTGACTACTCTTGTGCAAAACATGTACGAAAAGCCTGTCTTTGTTAAGTGAAACGATGGCCCTGTGTTATATGTGTCAATTGTGAGTCACAATTACAAACCCTTCAATTAGTCAAATGTGTGAACATCTGTCACAGAAACCCATATCTCTCTGCCAGACAATTGTGTCTGGCACATTTACTACCACAGGTAGTAAACAGGATTCCCTATTAAGCAAACCCTGAGTTCATTTTTCTGCACTGGATTTAGACATGTGAGAAGCATAAAATAAGTTTTGCTTTTGTTTAATTGTGAAGAGGAAGAGGAAAATGCATTTTATAATACCCCCAAGAAATGGACCTAAGCATTTATTTGGGCACTTTGCTGTTAGATACATTTCATTTGACTTCATTTATTTTGAAGGAAGGTGGAGGTGGGGGAGATGGGTGATGTTCTCTACCAGCATTCCAGAGGGATGAGCCTGTGAGAGAAGGGAGGCTTCTAGAAACTGTTTACAACTACCCATGTGGGAATTGCCACCATGATTTCTTCAACCTGTCGTTCAAGGACCTTCCATATCCCTCACTGGCAATTCAACGGGGCTCACCATCAAGCAGATGTTCCCATCTTAGACGGTGCTCACTGCCTGGCCTTTGTCGCTATGCCTTCTTTATGAAAAACACTAATTCTTTTTCCTTACCAGAAAAATTCTTATTCTTCAAGGCTAGATCAAATGGAAGTTCTAGGACACTGACGAGGTTACATTCATCCTTTAAGAGTATACAAAGATTCCCGGGCTGGAGAGTGCGGGTTTACTGCACAGCCTCACTATCCAACAGCTGCGCTACCTGGGAAACTCAACCCCTGTGCCTTAATTTCCTCATCTATAACGCAGGGAGAATGGCAGTAGATAACTCATAAGGTTGTTGTCACAAGTAAATGCACTGGTATCTATTATGTGAAGTTCTGAAAATAGTACCTAAAACAGAGCAAACACCCAGTGAACTGTTGCTATCATCATTATCGTTCTCAGAGTCAAATACAATACTTCGTATCTAATAAACTACACAAGTGAATCAATCACTCTCTCTCTTTTCTCTAGAAGGAGACAAGAGCCTTTAGAAATCTCTTTGCCAACACTCATCACTGCTGCAAACTGGTTCATCTTGCAAAGAAACCAATGAAAATGAGTGATCCTAGAAGACTATAAACAGAGGTATTCTGAACAACCAAGGAAGGACCAATAAACACCTGTAAGAAAAATTGCCTTGTTTTGTTCTGGGTATAAAAGTATTAAACTGTTCTTCATAGAAAGTTATGAAATGAGAAGCATAAAGACAACATTAAAATAACTCCTAGTGTCTCCTATTTTTTTATGCGTGTCATATATATTCATATTCATATATGCATATATCATGTACCATATATATAAAATAATTTTAGGTGTCATGCTATGTGTATGTTTAGATAATAAATATGCTTATAAACAATTTTTATGGATGTATAATTTATAGATATATTGATACTTACATAATTAGTTCTTCATTAATGACTATTTTCATTATTTCCCATTTCTATGCATGATAGACTATACAGCTCACACACTTTTCTACATAAATCTTTGTTCAAATATTATTTACTAAGGATAGACTTCATAAAGTATAAATACTGAATGAAAAATGAAAAACATTTTCTAAGGTCCTTAATGTATGCATTGCCAAATTGCCATTCAGGATCATGCCAATTTATATTCCCAACATACTATGGAATTCCTGTTTTGATAGCACTCATATTTACAATAAATTTTTAAAAGCATTGTTAACCTAATAGACCCCCGCAAAAAAAGTTTAAAATTACATTTCCTTATTTTAATGACTTTACTTGTGAGGATGATTTTTCCCATTTTTTTTTTATTAACCATGACCTTATAAGAAATAATTATTTGTTTATGTGGAAACTTTTAAGCTATCTAAATCAAAATACGCAACTTTTTTTCTGGGTCTGAAATTACGGAATGTAACAATTTTCTAAATTCTCTAATCCTGTGTTGGTTTTAAAGCAATGGAATCTGTCAACTTGTAAATGTTAGGATCAACCCGATCCACAATCTGACCCCTAGTCACTACTGTTTAATACTACAAACACTCACAAATTATCAAACGTCAGAAAAGCCAAACAGATGTAAACACGTACAGGTGCTCAGAAAGATGCACCTGTAATCTCTCTAAGGAAAAATATTTTCCAAAGAGAGTGACACGGAACTTTAGTGAGTTGTGAAATCAGACTCATGATTTCCAACCCAGTGTTCTTTTAGAAATGAACTAGTTTACAATAGACCAAGTTGAAGTGCTGGCGCTCACGATAGTACTGTTTTCTAAAAATAAATGAAATTAAAAATTGATATATTTTTTAATGTAGGCACTTGTCTAAATAAAGACATCCTCTGCAGTCTTTTGACAATTCTATTTATTTATTTTTTATTTTTTTTGAGACAGGGTCTCACTGTGTTGCCCAGGCTGAAGTGCAGTGGCACAATCATGGTTCACTGCAGCCTTAATCTCCTGGGCCCAAGTGATTCTGCCACCTCAGCCTTTTGAGTAGGTGGGACCACACGTACATGCCACCATACCCAACTACTGTTTTAAATTTTTTGTAGAGACCAGGTTTTGCTATGTTGCCTAGGCTGGCCTTGAACTCCAGGGCTCTAGTGATTCACTAGCCTCAACCTTCCAAATTGCTGGAGTTATAGGCTTGAGACACCTCAGCTGGTCTTTTTTTTGAATTTTTAGTTTCATGTGTTTGTGCATATCTGTGTGTATGGGTACAACAGAGAGAGAGAGACAGAGAAAGTTTCCTATGTCACTTTGCAATTAGAAGTTTGCAGTCTTATCTTTTGGCTTTTGCATCAGAAATATTTCAAATGTAGACTCTTTCCTTTAACACACTGTCTCTTTAGGCAAGAGCTTTGCCATTCTTCTGAGACTATTGCCACAGACTCCCAATCTCTGACTGTGGGCCCTTCTCAAAAATGATTGTTTCTGCAATAAATCTAAACCCAAGACAACTACAACAATACAGCAAACTATTTGCTTAAACATTTCCAATGGTGGCCAGGCATGGGGACTCTCATCTGCAATCTCAGCACTTTGGAGGCAGAGGTGGGTGGATCACCTGAGGTGGGGAGTTTGAGACCAGCCTGGCCAACATGGTGAAACCCCATCTCTACTAAAAATACAAAAAAACTAGCTGGGTGTGGTGGTGGGCACTTATAATCCCAGCTACTTGGGAGGCTGAGGCAGGAGAATCACCTGAATCTAGGAGGCGGAGGTTGCACTGAGCCAAGATCACACCATTGCACTCCAGCCCGGACAATAAGAGTAGAACTCCATCTCAAAAATCAAAAAACAAAAATAATTGCAATGGCTACCAAATGTCTTACAGTAGTATTGGGGGATCTTCACGAAACGGCCCTTCTGGAGTTTTCCTTTGTTGAGACCCTATGCTATGGGTACACTGAACTTCCTCAGCATCACAGAAAGGCCTTGGCCTTTGAGAGCAAGCTCTTATCTCCAGACCTCTCAGGAGGACCACTTCCAGGAGAAGCTCAAGGGAGCATACTGGACAGTATGTCATTAACCATTTTCCCACAGCTCTGCAGCCAAATCTTCCAGCTGAGTTAATTAATTAAATAAATAATTCATAGATGGGGTCTCACTTGTTGCCCAAGCTGGAATGCAATAGCTGCAACCTCAGACTTGTGGGCTTTAAGTGATCCTCTTCAGTCTACCCAGTAGCTGGGACTGTGGGTATACGGCACCACACTATACTCAGGTAAATTTTTTTTTTTTTTTTTTTTTTTTTTGGAGACCACGCCAGCCTAGTCTTGAACTCCTAGCCTCCAGCAGTCCTCCCACCGCAGCTTTTTAAAGTGCTGGGATCACAGGCACGAACCAGTGCTGAGTAAACCAGCCCAGTTCTATTAGACATGACGTCTGTAGTTTCCACTCCGTTCCTGAATCTAGGGTTCCTACATCACGTTTTTTGTTTTGTTTTGTTTGTTCTAAGACAGAGTCTTACTCTGTTGCCAGGCTGTAGTGCAGTGGCCTGATATCTGCTCACTGCAACCTCTGCCTTCTGTGTTCAAGTGATTCTCTTGCCTTAGCCTCCAGAGTAGGTGGGACTACAGGCACATGCCTGCACACCCAGCTAATACTTGCATTTTTAGTACAGGCAGGGTTTCACCATATTGGCCAGGATGGGCTCAATCTGTTGACCTCGTGATCCACTCGTCTCAGCCTCACAAAGTGCTGGGATTACAGGCGACAGACACCGCCTCGCCTCTGTACCTCACGCTTTGAGGTAGGTGGGACCACAGCTATGTGCCACCACACCCAGGTAATTTTTTTATTGTTAACGTTGTATAGTTAATTTGGGGGAGGGACTGTGTCTGTTTATCTGGGGAGATAGGAACCGGCAGGGAGATGGAGGGGAGTTGAATTGATGAAGCCAGAAGCAAACCTCAGTTGAGGACACCAGCCATGAGAATGGCCGGATTTAGGCCAATCAGACATAATGTGTGAGATCTGGGTATAACCCTATCCTTGAGAGTCTTCTCTAAAGCTACAGGGACTTGGGAGCATCTTTAATCACAGACAACCCATGTTCCTGTGGATTATGGTTTATTAGATTGCACTTGCCTAAATAAAGACATCCTCTGCAGTCTTTGACAATTGTGTCTATAATCATCTGACTCCGCAGTTAGACAGCTAAGAGGTCTGTGTTACTTCTTTCACATATATAAATAATTTTAAATAAAAATCATGGCTTGAATAATGTATTTCCTCTATCGATTTGAAGCTATGCATTTGGAAGACTACTCTAAATAAATGAAACAAGTCTTCTGCCAAAAATTACTTATGAAGTTACAAGGAAAGGGGGAAGTTTTGTTCTTCTCCTTAAATTTGACTTAAAACCGAGGGCTTTCTCAAATAGTTTTGGCAACCAGGGTCATTTTTCATTAAAAAGCGAAAAGTCCTGTGAAATATGATTTTCCCCAGATCATTCAGTACGAGAGTCTGGGAGATTCCGTACAGAGGGGTTTTGTTATAGTCAACTTCTTTGGGTAAAACAAACACAAACGCTCCTCCTCCGAGGGGCGGGGGCGGTGCTGAGGTGATGCACCAATCACAGCGCGCCCTGCCCTATATAAGCGGGAGGCCCCCTAGCGTTTTACGCCCTTCGCTAGTTACTACTTAACGCGTTTCTGTGCCGGTATGTCAGAAACCGTTCCTGCAGCTCCTGCCGGTTCTGTTCCAGCCGCTATGGAGAGGTCTCCAGTCAGAAAGCAAGGGAAAAAGACTACTACCTTGACAGTTGCAAGTCGCAAAGCGCCCAACCTGTCTGCATCCAAGTTGATCACTGAGGCCCTTTCAATGTCACAGGAAAGAGTAGGTATGTCACTGGTTGCGCTCAAGAAGTCACTGGCCGCTGCTGGCTACGACGTGGACAGGAACAACAGCCGCATTAAACTATCCCTCAAAAGCTTAGTGAACAAGGGAATCCTGGTGCAAACCAGGGGTACCGGTGCCTCCGGTTCCTTTAAGCTCAGTAAGAAGATCTCTCCTAAATCTACCAGGAGTAAGGCCAAAAAGTCTGCTTCTGCCAAAACCAAGAAGCTGGTTTTATCCAGGGACTCCAAGTCGCCAAAGACTGCTAAAACCAGTAAGAGAGCCAGGAAGCCAAGGGCGACAGCTCCTAAAAAGGCTGTTGGAAACGGGAGAAAGCCTAAAGGAGGCAAGGGTAAGCAACAGCCGAAGAGCCCAGTGAAGGCAAGGGCTGGAAAGCCAACATTGACCCCACAACATAAAACTAATGTTAGAAAGGTCACATCTAAGAAGTAAACAGCTATCCAGGAAGCGGACTGAGAAAGAACCCAAAGGCTCTTTTAAGAGCCACCCACATTATTTTAAGATGGCGTAACACTTAAGTTTCTGACAGTAAACTATAGGTTTTAAGTTGTCATGGGCTGAGATGAAAAGTCTTGAGGTGGGAGAATTACGCTAGGCCAGGCTTTGAGATCAGCCTGGTCAACACAGACCATATATACGAGGGGTCCCCATGCTCCGGGCCACGGACCAGTACCGGTCCCTGTACGTGGCTCCTGAGGAATTGGGCCGCACAGCAGGAGGTGAGGGGTGAACGAGGATTACCCTGAGATCCGCCACCTGTGAGGTAAGTGGCAGCATTAGATTCTCATAAGCGCAAACTATTCTAAACGGCATATGCAAGGGATCCAGGTTGCAGGTTCCTTGTCACAGTCTAATGCCTGATCCGAGGTGGAACAGTTTTAGTCCGGAAATCACCGTCCCCAGCCCCTGCACTTTCTGGTCTGTGGTATAATTGTCCTAGATGAAACCAGTTCCTGGTGCCAAAAAGGTTGGAGACTGCTGGCTTTATAAAAGAGTAAATTAGCTGAACATAGTTGGCGTGCTCCTTTAGACCCTGCTAGTCCGGAGGCTGCGAAGGGAAAATCAGTTCAGTGCAGGAATTTGAGGATACAGTGAGCCATGATCTTGCTACTGAACTCCAGCCTGGGTGACAGCAAATGAGACCTTGTCCAAAACTTAAAAAGTTAAAGAAAAAGGGGCTTCTTGTGAGAGACGTGGTATATACCTAAAGGTCCAGGAATTGAACAGTCTGAAGTCCAATCCTGAAAAGCTTGGTGGTGCACTAGAGTAGCCTTTCATGTATAAGAGCATCTAAGGTCTGAAAATGCCATGGTTTGCTGAGGGAGTGGAGAGCAATTCGGTATCCAAACAATTTTATATATATATATATTTTTACACAAGTACTTCATTCTAGTCGTTTCCTGTGGTGTCACTGTAAGTATTGGTTCTTAATATGGTGTCCACCGACTTCAAGAGATCAATAAATAAGAATCAAGTTCTCCCAGAATATGGATTCAGAAGTACTACTGTTATTGGATATTTGATATATATCAACAAAAACACATTACTGTCAAGTGGTTTGATCGTTAATATTGGCAAAACAATGGTAATCTTATGAATTGCTGTAAGTATTTTCTTTATGAAGAGTCTGCAGGTTTCATTATACTGCCAGAGCATTGTGCAGTCCGGAATATTTTCAGAATCCAAAGCTTCCTGGAAATGTTAGAGGCTGCCCAGTTAGGATCTGAATTCAACCTTCCTAAACCACAAAATTGTTCTCTCTCGGGGTCAGAGCTAAAGTATCTTAGCTCACTTGCCTGACATAGCAGAGAGCTCTTTTGTGTAAATGCTGTTCCCAGCAGTGGACTGTTCCTAGATTCTCATCACAGACAGTGAGGATTAACAACTAGCCTCTCCCTGCAGTTGGCCAGTCTCTCAACAACGTGAGAATCCCTCTGGATGACTTCCTGCACCTTTGCTCCTCTAGCTTTCCAGTGCCTGGCATAAGGTTAAAAACAGTTAACCAGCTATGGTTCTTCCTCCAGTTCTGGGCTATTAGACCACTTAGTTTTGGCCAGCAGGACAATGGCCATAGAACCCAATCCTCCTGCAAATGAGTTTGTCCCTAAAGATGCTTTGTTTACATAGCTGTGTGCTGCATGAGCCAAAGTACCTTTGTTCAACACATCCCTCCAGCCACTGGGTTAAGTCTAAAGTTTCATTGTTAGAATGCTTTCAAATGCATGACTTTTGAGAGGGAGTGTCTATCGCCCATGCTGGGGCGTAGTGGCTGCGATCTCGGCTCATTGCTCCCTCTTCCTTCTGGGTTCAAGGGATTCTTCTGCTTCAGCCTCCCGAGTAGCTGGGATTACAGACCCAAGCCACCACACCCAGCTTATTTTTCTGTTTTTGGTAGAGATGGGGTTTCACCAAGTTGGCCAGGCTGGTCTAATTCCTGACCAAGTGATCCACCCGAATTGGCGTCTCTAAGTGCTGGGATTACAGACGTGAGACACAGCACAGGTAAAAATTCTTCAGTGGGGCCAATTACTCTTAGTAGAGATTACCTGTCTCGACCTATTTTCTGCTTAAAAAGTACTTATCAAAATGTGCAGTCAACTTAAAAGATACAATACCAAATGAAACCTAATATGCCCGTCAGCAGTTTTATGTAGGCTGACGCAGTGAACTCTGCTATCCAGACTTACACATTTTTATAACGTATTTCAGCTCTTTTAAATGACTTTGTGGGCGGCCCTGAAAAGGGCCTTTTTTTTTGTTTAAAGTTTCCTCGAGAGCGTTTCAGCCGCCGAAACCATACAGAGTGCGCCCCTGACGTTTCAGAGCATATACGACATCCATGGCAGTGACAGTCTTGCGTTTCGCGTGCTCCGTGTAAGTGACAGCATCTCGAATAACATTTTCCAAGAAAACCTTAAGCACACCTCGAGTCTCCTCATAGATGAGACCAGAAATGCGCTTGACGCCACCGCGCCGCGCCAATCGGCGAATAGCTGGCTTTGTAATGCCCTGGATGTTGTCCCGGAGGACCTTACGATGGCGCTTAGCGCCACCCTTCCCTAAACCTTTACCGCCTTTGCCGCGACCAGACATGATTGCTATCGCAACGGAGAACCTGAACTGACCCAGTCCCTTAAATGCGAACCTAGTGGACCTGATTGAAAACAACATGAGTTGGCGCGGATTATTTTCCAATTAGGTTAAGAGTGGGTGGAGCAAGAAAACTGTTTCATGACGAGTTCATTGTTTTGATTGGCCAGTGAGACCTCGCTCTTCGTGGGAGGGGAAGGGTGTGTACAAGTTCAATGCACTGTATTCCTTCCTCTCTGCCTAATGACGCTAAACACAGCTCCATTCCACGTTTATTTTTATTTCCACGTATTAACTAATGAAGTAGGGAATACTTTATCGGGGAAAGTACAAAAAATGTTTAAAGGAGGTCAGATTTATACGTCAAGGGACTTACCCTGTCAGTCATTTTAATATTTTTATTTAAACGCTGGCATTTTGATGGCCTTCTCTGTGCTGAACAAAGTATAAGTTTCGTTACGAAGTTTCGCTCCTAAAGACCCGAGGTTTGGGAGGGCAAAAATGTTGCCAAAATCATTGCAAATTGAAACCTCGTAAGTGCAAACTTCCTTCTCTTCACCTTCCCTATTTGGATTCAAATATTTATTGAATGGCTCATTTTTCAGCAAAAGTCTGTAAGAGAGGCAGGGAACATAAACATAAGTCTGGATAATGTTTCCTCTGGACACTCTTCTTGGCCTGCTGTGCCTGTCTGCTATAAATGCAATTCTACTCTTCCCTTCCCTCCATTATTAATCCCCTTTCAAGTTGCTCCATCTTCAGAGAAAAGAACATATGTTTTGAATAGTTGGGGATTAATTGAAGTGTAGGGCTAATACTTGATTAAGATCATTACAAAGTCTACAGGGTCTTCCTCTGGGAGGTTTTGTGATAACGTTACTGGTGTTAAAATAAGGCTAATGTCCTTTAAAAATAAACATAAATAGAATATCAGAATTGGGTCTGAATGTGGTCTGAAGAGATCTCTCAATTCAAAATTTTCTTCTTAGCTTCCTGCTGTAGCTTCTGAAAATGCCCATAAGAATCACTTTTATTTAAAAAATAAAAACCTACCCCCACCCACCACCCTGTTTAATAAGTATGTATCGTGAACATTTAGAATAAGACTGTGGCCTGTGAGAGGCAATATATAGTAACCTCAGACTTGCTCACATGAAGGTAAGAAATCCACGAATAAAGAAAAAAGACTCAGGAAAGGCCAGAATGCTCTAAATGTCATATGCTTTGTACCACTTCTGACATAATTGATTACATTCTTCTGCCCCAAATTGAGTTCTTAGGTGTTTTTCACTGTCGCTATCCACATGTGGCAACACACACCTTGTAAGTGGAGGCTTAGCTAGGAAGAAATGTCAAACATTACAGAGGAAAAAGTGCGTCTGAGATCATAAGTAAAACTCTGAAATCTCAACATGCCTTTTAATTCTTGAAAATAAAAAATATAGCAGCATATGCAATATGGTAATTCTTTGAAAACATACATCATGTGAACTTCCCTGGAACACATCTCACCACGTGCCATCTTCATTTAAACCAGAGGTCTAGGATGCCTCTCCTTTAATTTGCCTATTATATCATTTATAAAACCCCATTTTTATTCTGATGTTTTATTTACTTTCTATTTTCTACTCCTAATATCTCCTTTCTAAGCTTCTCTCAATGACAGTGACTCAAAAACAATGAATGACAGTACAGAAATATTTAAAGGATCTATACATACACACACACACCCCTAAAATGGATTCCTCCACTCTGGGAAGAATTCAGGCATACTCAATCTTATGGTTTGGGAGAGGGAAGGCCCACCTGCCGAATCTGTATGGCTTCTTGTTCACTTTCCATTTGACCTTCCTGTCACCCATCAGGTGAACGTCATTCATTCAGCATGAGACCCAAGTCCTTCAGATGGAAACTCTGCCAACAACTTGTGGTTAAGAGGATATGTGAGGCCGGGCGCGGTGGCTCACGCCTGTAATCCCAGCACTTTGGGAGGCCGAGGCGGGTGGATCACAAGTTCAAGAAATCGAGACCATCCTGGCCAACATGGTGAAACCCCGTCTCTACTAAAAAATACAAAAATAGCCGGGCATGGTGGCACGTGCCTGTGGTTCCAGCTACTCGGGAGGCTGAGGCGGAAGAATCGCTTGAACCCAGGAGGTGCAGCTTGCAGTGAGCCGAGACTACGCCACTGCACTCCAGCCTGGCGATAGAGCAAGACTACATCTCAAAAAAAAAAAAAAAAAAGAGGATATGTGAAAGTTTTGAACAAATAAATCTAGGATATTAATCAGAAGTCTTGCCCTGATGAAGTGACTCACACCTGTAGTTCCAGCACTTTGGAGGGTGAGTTGGAAGAATTACTTGAGCTCAGAAGTTCCATACCATTTAGGGCAACATAGCAATATTTTATCTCTACTTAAAAAAAAATAACCAGAGGTCTTATGAAAATATAAATTGGCCAGAAATAGCCTCCACTAACTGTCAGAATATCCAACTTGAGGAATGGAATATGCTGTGTGTGTGTGTGTGTGTGTGTGTGTGTGTGTGTGTGTATGCGTGTACGCACCTATATATGGCACCTGTATATTCAACAAATAATTCTGATACTTGGCCAGAGTTGAGAATGACCAGCAGTCCAGCATACACCATCAATTGTAAGTGTATGATTGCACTTTAGTGAAACGTAAGAAAATCCCAGAGTAGAAATACTTTTGAGCTATATTACAGGTGAGAAAATGCATAAACATAGTCTTACCCAACTTAGACTATGGGAGCTTTACAACATCACAACAGTTATTTCCAGACACTTGGGGACATCACCCCTAGTCTTGGGCAAACAGCTCCTCTAGCCAGTGGCTGATTTATCTCACTCCCATCTAAGGCTTCACTGCTTCTCTTTTTCAGAAACCTAACCTGTTTATACATACCCATTTTCTGATTCATTATTTTCTGTATTAAACTATCAATGCCATTGGCACATCCTTGGTTCTGTAGCATAACTTATGTCTCTGCTGGTTTTCCTTACCTCCACTCCTTAGTCTTCTAGGAAAATATCTCTGCTTTTGCTTTTCAGTTTAAAGTATTTTACTAAAAGGTCTCTTAACTTGTACTTCGTAGACTTGCTGTACTGGTATGGACAGTCTCCCATAAACACTGTTAGTACAGTTTGACTTATTAAAAATAGAGTTATTTGTACAGGAATTTCCTTTTTTAATTTTTTAATTTTTATTTTTTTGAGACGTAGTGTGGCTCTGTTGCCCAGGCTGGAGTGCAGTGTTGCGATGTCAGTTCACTGCAACCTCCACCTCCCCGGTTTAAGCAATTCTCCTGCCTCAGCTTCCTGAGTAGCTGCAACTACAGGCAGCTAATACCACACCCAGGTAATATTTGTATATGTAGTAGAGATGAGGTTTCACATTGACCAGATTGGTCTCGAACTCCCGACCTCAACTGATTCGCTGAGCCAGCCTCCCAAAGCGCCAGGATTATGGGCGTGAGATACCAAGCCCAGGTGTCTTTCTCTTTTCAGGTTCCTTTTTTTTTTTTTTTTTTTTTTTTGGCCCAGGCTGAAGTGCAGTAGCACCATGAGGACTCATGGTAGCCTCCACTTCCCAGACTCAAGTGATCCTGTCACCTAAGCGTCCCAAGTAGCTTGTACTACAGGTGCACACAACCACACCTAACTAATTTTGTATATTTTGTAGAGATGAGGCTTCCCTCTGTGGTCCAGACTGGTCTTAAACTCCTGGGCTTAAGAAATTTACCCACCTTATCCTCCCAAAATGCTAGGATTATTGGCATGACCCAACAGGTATGGCTGGAAAGAGAATTTCTAACCGTATCCTCTCTTAAACATTTCTTTGAAAAATTTTACAAAATTGAGAGTAATTAAATTTGATTTTCAAAATTCCCTTCAATACTTTCTTAATAGCACACAGAAAGCACAAAGTATGTCATATTTGTTGTAATTATTAAATCGTGAATCCAAACTTACGCAAAGAAAAATCTGTAACATTACACCCATACTTATAACGGATGCGTACATATAGACAGTAACTCTTGGGCAGTAATGAAATTGGTTATTCACTGTTTTATGAAAGTGCCGTTATGGTGACTCAGTTTAAGGAATAAATCAAGGGTAATTAATAGACTAAAGTGAGCTAATGTGACTTCCACTGGAAGTTATACAATCATTCGTACTTATTCCCCTGCCCACAAATAATTAATTAAAGACTCCACAATTCTTTTTAGAATCTTCAGACCAAAATCCAGATTTTGATTTTTAAAAAAACACTTTGTATCTAAAGCTGGTGGATAAAATAACTTGGCGATGATGCTTCACGGCTGCCCATCCCAAAAATTCTCTCTGAATGATAAAGAGAATAAATGAATATGTGAATTCAAAAGTTAGAAATTTGCCCAGGCAACATGGGTCACGCCTGATACTCCTTTTCGAGGCTGAGGCAGGTGGATTGCCTGAGCTCCGGAGTTCAAGAGCAGCCTGGGCAACATAGCAAGAACCTGTTTCAACAAATAATAGAAAAAATTAGCCAGGTTTGGTGGTCCCAACCACTTGGGAGGCTGAGGTGGGAGGACAATTTGAGCTCAGGAGTTCGAGACTGCAGTGAGCCGGAATCATGCTACTGCACACCAGCCTGGGTGTCAGAGGGAGACCATTTTAACAATGACAAAAACAAGTTAGAAATTTGGCCAGGTGCAGTGGCTCACACCAGCACTTTGGGAGGCAGAAGAGGGCAGATCATTTGAGGTCGGGAGTTCAAGAACAGCCTGGACAACATGGCGAAACTCCTTCTCTACTGAAAATACTAAAAAATTAGCTGGGCATGGTGGCATGCACCTTTTGTCTCAGCTACTTGGGAAGCTGAGGCAGGAAAATCGCTTGAACCCGGGAAGTGGAGGTTTCAGTGACTGGAGATCACATCACTGCACTCAAGCCTGAGTGACAGCATAAGACACTGTGTTAAGAAGAAAAAAAAATTTTGTATGAACAAACAACATGTCATTAAATTTTGAAATACACATGAAAGATGTTTCAAAGTATTTAGGAAAAAAGTTACAGGGATCAGGCAAACTCTGAGATTCCTTTTTCCCTGCAATAAACATCAGGAGTGCTGTTGTTCCCACGAAGATGGTATCAACTGCCATACCATATGTTTCCTTGGCTCAGACATAGGGGTATGTACTGGTTGTTCAAGAATGGCTGGAATAAAAATCCAGGACAATCATTTTCTTCACCAAGTTAACTAACCTCCCTATGCATTGGTGTCATAACAGCAACATAAGGATAACTGAATAGCAGCAATAGCTCCCACGTGTCTCATAAGATACTTTGGAGGAATTGAAATAAGATTCAGAACAGAGCCTAATATCTAGTAAGTAATAATAATTTGGCTGAAAAATAGTGTTTTTTAAAATTATACATAGTCATGGGGTAAAAGTACAATTTTGTTGCATTCACACATTGCATTGTGGTGAAATCAGGGCAATCAATCCCGGATAAAATTAGTTTTAGAAAAAAAGTTATGCCATGAAAAACTTTTTAATATATAAATTCATCCAGTCAACAATTAAAAACTATGGAAGTATCAACTCTAAATCCACCACATATGTCTCTTCAGTACCTTAAACAATTACTCAGAAATAAAATGTTTCAGATGCCACATGTGGGCGTGTCAGGTAAGAAATATATGTGAAGTGTCAAGGCATTCTAGGTTTTCTTTTTTTGTGAGACGGAGTTTCGCTCTTGTTGCCCAGACTGGAGTGTAATGGCGCGATCTCGGCTCGCCGCAACCTCCGCCTTCTGGGTTCAAGCAATTCTCCTGCCTCAGCCTCCCGAGTAGCTGGGACTACAGGCGCACGCCAACACGCCCAGCTAATTTTTGTATTTTTAGTAGAGACGGGGTTTCACCACGTTGACCAGGATGGTCTCGATCTCTTGACCTCGTGATCCACCCGCCTCGGCCTCCCAAAGTACTGGGATTACAGGCGTGAGCCACCGTGCCCGGCATAAATGGCCGAGAACTTTTGTTTGTTTGTTTGTTTGTTTTTTAAGACGAGGTTTCACCATGTTGGTCAGGCTGGTCTTGAACTCCCGACCTCAGATGATCCGCCCACCTTGGCCTCCAAAGTGCTTGGATTACAGGTGTGAGCCACCACGCCCAGCCGCATTCTAGGTTTTCTAATAAAACTGTCACACAAAATAATACTGTATTAATGTTCTGCATGTTAGAGTGGAGAAGGTAATGACTGTTGCAAAAAAGGAAAAGAACACATTCTACACAACGTCTATGGAATCACAATTACAAATATCAGCCTGCATGGGGAAATCCTTAATTTGAAAGCTAGAAATATTTGAGTGCTAGTCATTGGTAAATCAGATTGCAGTTAGAAAAAACGGTAATTTAAAACCAGTAGTTGATGAGAAATTTGGGAATTTTAGAGAGAGTGTTTTGTGTTTAAATGTGTGTGTTTGTGAAGAATGTTTAATAAAATATAAACAGTAATAAGGTATTCTAATTGTTCTGGCTTTATTAATAAATTCTTTATGGAATTAATTGGATGGATTTGTATATGCAGAATTTTCCATGGCCTAAATTATTTCTAAAACTAATTTTTTCCAGGATGGATTGAAGGCCCTGATTTCACCACCATGCAATGTATCAGTGTAGCAAAACTGAACTTTTACTCCCTGAATATACATAATTAAGAAAAAAATTTTCAGACAATTATTATAAGGTGGCTGAAAAAGATGATCAGAGTTCTTTGTTTTCCTTTCTTTTTCAGGCAGCTCAGCAGTGGCCTGTGATTCCAGCAATTCATATAGCTAGTAAGTAGTCTCTGGTTTGTTTTCTCAAATTTTCAGGGGCTTTCTCTAGAAGTGATCTTCAGTGCACGCCCCTCCACCCATTGTTTATTCTTTTACCCCCAGGAAAACTGTCAGCCCTGCATCTCTGGTCACCAGACCCCCGTGGTACGTTTACCTACGGCCACCAGGTGTCACCCATCTCTCCACCACCATGATTTCTGAATGGTTTTACCAGAGGTGAATGATGAAACATCGTCTCTACTAAAAATACAAAAATTAACTGAGCGTGGTGGCGGGCGCCTGTAATCCCAGCTACTCGGGAGGCTGACGCAGAGAATTGTTTGAACCCGGAAGGCAGAGGTTGCAGTGGGCCGAGATCGCGCCACTAAACTCCAGCCTGGGAAACAGCAAGACTCCATTAAAAAAACAAAAAGGAATTTAAAATGTAGGTCTTTGATTTTTCAAATGTAGGTGACCTTAAGAATTTATGAATAAGCAGGGTGCAGTGGCTCACATTTGTAATCCCAACACTTTGGGAGGCTGAGGAGGGCAGGTCACCTGAGGTCACAGTTTAAGACAAGCCTGACGAACTTGGAGAAAGTCTGCCTCTGCTAAAAATACAAAATTATCCAGGCGTGGTGGCGCATGCCTATAATCCCAGCCACTTGGGAGGCTGAGGCAGGAGAATCGCTGGAACCTAGCAGGCAGAGGTTGCTGTCAGCCGAGATCCTGCCATTGCACTCCAGCCTGGGCAACAAGGGTGAAACGCCACCTCAAAACAAAAAAAAAGGAAATTTATGAATAAAACCAGAAAAATTGAGCTAAAAAAAAAAGGCAAAAAAATGAGGACTCATAATGTCCCTTAAAAAAAATTAACAGGCCATAGTTTCTGATGCTCAGTAAATGTGTTACTGTGAAGACTTGGGGGTTTCTTGAAATCTTACCCCATGTGAAATGAAACCAATATAAAACAAGTGATTACCTAATTAACTGTAACATATTATTTATGAAATAGAAGAGTAAGTGAAGCCTTATAGCAATCTGTTTGCAATATAGGACAATATTAAGAGAGAAAGAATTTTTCATATGCTTCCAGAAAGGTTTGTTGGTAAAATAACCAATGACTTACAACTTAGATGACAATGTCCCCAGAGTGAAGGAAAATAATTAATTTTGCTATGACAGTTTAATGAAAATATTTCATAAAATGTAAAAACAATAGCAAAATAAATGTCTCCAAAATGACAAAGCGAGTAAATATAGACACAAAATGAACAAGAACATCAAGAAAATCATACAGTATATAATACTCATTTATTAAAGTACATGCATTTTTAATGCAACAATAATACTAAGAGGTAACACACAAGTTGTTAATACTATATCACTGGCTGATAACAGCATTATTTTATTCATTTTTCCGCTTTTCTGCAATGAGCATAAATCACATGTACCTTATTTTTTTCTTTTCTTTTTTTTGGAGACTGAGTCTCGCTTAGCTGTTCAAGCGGGAGTGCAGTGGTGAGATCTCGAAAAATGCAACCACTGCCTCCTGGGTTCAAGTGATTCTCCTGTCTCAGTGTCTCAAGTAGCTGGGAGTAGAGGTACCCACCATCATGATTGGCTAATTTTGGTATTTTAGTAGAGACACGGTTTCACCATGTCGGCCAGGCTGGTCTCCTGACCTCAGGTGATCTGGCCGCATCAACCTCCCAAAGAGCTAGGATTACAGGCGTGAGCCACTGCACCTGGCCAACATTTACCTTTCTCTACATAACTGTTCTAACCAGAAATAAAAGGAAAATGATTTAAAATAAGAGACAAGATATCCTTGCTAAAATCTAATGCCTACGAAATAAACTTTTCAGCTATACATGGTATCCTGAAGCACCTGCCCTCCAAGACAGAATGCCTGTACCACAGTAATGCAGCCAAATGCATGTGGCAGCATAAAATAAACACATGCCATCTGGCTATAGATATTAAGAGTCTTTTGAACATGGTCAGGTGAATCGATTTCCCAGAATCTAGCAATTCCTGAGTGTCCTGGTTAGATTTTTTTTAGTGTGCACCAGAACCCCAGTGACCCCAGGACAGGGCCTGGGCACCCTCTACACTGCTTGGTGGCCTCCATTGTGACATCTCAAAATGAAATCGCTTACTGCAGTTCATCAAGGGAAATACCAGCAGGGTTCTGACTCCAGAGGCACTGGCCTAGGGAAGACAGTGTGCATGAAGGCCAAGCAGGGCTACCAGCTGTCCCCACCAATCACAGTCCTTGCTTAGGAGCCAAAGAAATGAATATCAGAGAGAGCAACAGAGGAGCAAGGAAGTCACATTCCAGCTCCTTCCCGCAGGGATTTTGAAAGGAAACATGACAGCTGAGGATCAACTGGTTATTTTCTGCTGTTTCCCTTCAATTTGATTTACACTCACACAATGAGGCCGGGCATGGTGACTCGTACCTGTAATCCCAGCACTTTGGGGGACCGAGGTGGATGGATCACAATATCAGGAGTTCAAGACCAGCCTGGTCAACGTGGGCAAATCCTGTGTCTATCAGAAAATCAAAATATTAGCCAGGCGTGGTAGCAGGTGCTTGTAATCCCAGCTATTCAGGAGGCGGAGGCAGGAGAATCGCTGGAATCCAGGAGGCAGAGGTTGTAGTGAGTGGAGATCGCACCACTGCACTTCAGCCTGGGCAACAGTGAGAGGCTCCATTTAAAAAAAAAAAAAAAAAAAAACAATGACACAAGAGAAGAGCCATCTCCTTCCTTCTCTATTTACTACAGGCATCTACCGGAATGTAGTGGTGTATGAGATGTATCAAACAGTCAGAGTGACTGAGTTGGTAACATGTTTCTATCATTGGCTAGCTATGAGATACTCTACACTCCACTTTCTTACTCTAAAAAAGAAATGTGGTAAATAAATAGAACCTATCTCATATATTTCTCATAAGAATTACATGCAATAATGCATGTAAGTAGGTGCTCAGAAGAGACAGACACCAAGTGAGTGCTTTTATCATCATTATCATCACCCTTATGATAATTTTCATTATCAGAACAAGGAGAGACAAGGCAGAAAATTATTTTGATACTTCAGGTCTGGAATACTGGAGTAGCATCCCAAATGCAGGCACCCATACACTTTGAACACCTGTAGGACACCTTCAGGCAAATTAGAAAAAGACACCTCTTCACAACCCCTTGAAGATGTTTGCCTCCTACCTGGTAAAAACACCCATCGTAATACCCACAGACATCCATGATGCTTTTTCTGGGAAAAGCACCTCTTCCAGTTGTGCAGTGTGCAGCCTTCATAGCCGTCCAACCCACAGCGCAATCGGATGGAAGAGTTCGCATGGCTTCGTGACAGATGAGGTGCTGGGTAACACAGAGGGAAGATTCAAAGGAAAAGTCGAGCGGGTCCAGAAAATACCTAGATACATATGTAAAATTTTGGTAAGAGTATGACATCTATGTCCGAGAGTTCAAAGGTTTTCTCAGATGTTAAAGTGAATCATGCAAATCCTCAGAAATTCAGCAGCCCTCTTCGAAAAAAAGGAAATGAGATGATATAGGTGTATGTGCCTGAGGTGAGGGAGGAAATGAAGAAAGCCTCTAGATGCAGCTTGAGGTTCATGAGAGGCAGTTCCAGGGAAGAAGTCACAGCTAGGGATCAGTGGCATACAGAAAGTCAAAAACCTAAATGGGGAAATCTTTTGGAGGAAATGAACAGAGAAGGCTAAAAGCAAAGAGTTCTTCAGGTAGTCTCTATTTTTGGGTTCAACTCTGTCCTGAAACACGAAGAGCTCCGTAAGTGCATTTCCTTTTTGAGTCTCTAGTTCTGTCTCCTTCCCACAATGAGTCTACAGGCTGCGTGTCACTCACATTCGGCTAAGACGTATTGCCCCATGGCTCCTCCTGTGGAGACAAGAGACCCAGGAGAGAGGCATCACAAACCTAGGCATCATCTTGACTCTTCTCTGTTCCTTATTTTCCTCATTTGCTCATCTCAGTTGACACCACCCTCATCCTGTGCATTACTGGATTTCGAGAACCATTATTCCTCATCTGGAATTGCTCGTTGTCTTTCTGACTGGCGTCCTCACATCCTATCAAACTTCTTAACAACTCATTCACCATATAAGGGAGATTGTGGCCCTCCTTTGTTGGGATCCTTCAATGACACCTCAATGATCATAACCCAGTGTCTCAGAAGGCACTAGGACTCTGTGTGAGCTGCCTTCTATCTGCCTCTCTTATCCCCACACCACACATGTTCAGGGGGTAGAAATGCATAATTGGTGACTGATAGTTATGCAAACTGAGGGTCAAGGTACAGTAAGTATTTCTAACTTCCCAGTATGCCTTACAGTCCTCCACTTGGCATGGTTGCTCCGTCTGTGTAGACCTTCCATCATCGTCAACCTCATGTAATGGAATGTCGCTTCTCCTTCAACATCCGGAAGGCTTTGTTTATCCCCAACTGAATGTGATCATCATTGCCTTTGACACCCTAAGCATTTGCTTCCTACCTTCCTTAGGACCTCATGGGGTCTTCTTTAGCTACATTTACTTGCCATCAATGTCACACTCTACCAGATCTGGGTTCTGAGGATAGCCACAGTGACTTCTCAACATCAAAGCCCCTGCACTACGTTAAACAGCACTTGCGAAATAGTAGGTGTTCTGAAGATATGTGTCAAAAGTTGAGACTTTCATTCTGGGTAGAAACATTAATTTCTGTCTCCCAGGGAATTGCTGGTGTTCCCAAAGACTATAAAAGAGAGACCGGGTGCAGTGGCTTACACCTGTAAACCCAACACTTTGGGAAGCCAAGGTGGGTGGATCATGAGGTCAGGAGTTCGGGCCCAGCCAGGACCAAAAATTAGCTGGGTGTGGTGGTGTGTGCCTGTAATCCCAGCTACTCAGGAGGCTAAGCTAGGAGAATTGCTTGTACCTGGAAGGCGGAGGTTGCAGTGAGCAGAGCTTGCGCCACTTCACTCCAGCCTGGGCAAGACTAAAAGTCAGTCTCCAAAAAAAAAATAGAAAAGAGAAAAATGCTTCCCATGGATGCCAGATCCCCTCTGCCCTCCCTCTGCCCCTCTTCCTACTGTGCCCTGGGCAGACATACTAACAGACTTCCTCCTTGTTCCTACTCACTTGAAGCCTGCCTCTTCCTTAAGATTATGAACAAAATTCCACTTAACAAGATGATGACACAAACAGCAATTCCACTGATCACTCCAATGACGAGGGTGCCAGAGTGCGAGGGCTCTAAAACATAGAAAGCAACTTAAAGCCTCTGATTGCCACCCTCAGCCCACCCCGTAACAAAGAGCAGATCCTCCTTTCACTCCCAAAATTATCACCTGGGGCAATCCTCCCAACCCCCAGTAGATTTTCCAAGCTCCTGGTTCTCATCAGTCACATACCCCAGATGGCAAGGAGGGGCTGATCCAGGCCTGGTTGCTCCACCTGGCATGTATATCTCTGCTCCTCACCAGGGGGTACAGCCAAGGCTATCCAGCCCTGGTAGGTCCCATCCCCATTAGGCAATACGTCGTTAGGTTCAACCTCCTCAGCATCCAATGGCTGCCTATCTTTCAGCCACTTCATAGTGATGTTCTTGGGGTAGAAGTTCAGGGCCCGACACCGTAGACTGGTCACTGAAGAGGTGACGTGATGTGTCACCTTCACCAAAGGAGGCACTTAACAGGAAAGAGGAAGGATAAACACAGGGGATCTTTTTACCCTTGCAGGAAGGCCAGATTTCCTTTTCTGGGTTGGAGTAAGGAAATGCCCTTTTCAGGAAAAAAACAAGCTGCAGGAGAGACCCTTGTGTCCTAAGATTGGGCTCTTATGCAGTGTCACTGGGAGCACAGTCAGATCAGTCTGTTCTCTTGTCCAACATGTAAATATACATACCTGTTACCCATTTTCTCTGTTGTGACAAAAAAAATTCCCGTCTCTGTGCATTGAAAATGATAGCATACGGATTGTCAGTTTCACCTGGATAAACCTACTAGGCATTTTTTAAAGAAGGGGTCTTGTGGCCAGGTGAGGTGGCTCATGCCAGTAATCCAAGCACTTTGGGAGGCCAACGTGGTCAGAAAACTTGAGATCAGGAGTTTGAGAAAAGCCTGGCCAACATGGTGAAACCCTGTCTCTACTAAAAATACCAAAGCAAACCACAAAAAAAAAATAAAAAATTTAAACAGGCATGGTGGTGGGTGCCTGTAATCCCAGCTACTGGGGAGGCTGAGGCAGGAGATTGCTGGAACACAGGAGGCGGAGGTTGCAGTGAGCCAAGATTGCGCCCCTGCACTCCAGCCTGGGTGACAGAGCTAGACTCTGTCTTGAAAAAAAAAAAAAAAAGAAAACCAAAACCGGGGCCTTGTAAGACAGATAGCTTCGGTGATTACTGCTATGTTCTGTGAAAGAAACTGTTAACCTACAGGATTCTGGTACTCTGATAGGTGGCGTCATCTGCTGTTTTTGTCCTGATATTCATATAAGAGTTGACATCTCTAAATTATTTTTTTTTCTTCGTGTGTGTGTGTGTGTGTGTGTGTGTGTTTACATTTGACATCTCTGAATTCTTAACAGGTATAATTATACAAAGGGTTCTTGGTGAAATAAAAAGAAGGGCTGCAGACACTTCCCTTTGAGCCATATGCATGGAGAAAAGAAATTAAACCCATTACTGGTGGCTGTCTCACACATCTCAATTATAAGGTAGAGACTGTAGGATTGGGAAAGTCCCTCCCCAGAACTTGAGAGGCATGTAACGTGAGCCACCTCTGAAACCCCAGACAGAGATTCCATGCCCTGCATCCTCTTCCACTCTGCCACTAGTGTGTGGGGGCAGAAGGCTGTTTCCACCATACCTTGCTGATCCAGAACACCTCTCCCCAGTTCTAGCAACTGCTGCAACTGTGCAGGGCAGTCCCTCTCGAGGTAGGCCCTGTTCTGCCTGGCCCGAATCTTGTGCGCTTCCCACTCCAGCTTGGTGGGCCAGGCCCTGGGCTCTGCTGCTCTCCAATCCAGCGTGTCAGAGCAGAATTCAAGGTGGTCCTGCCCATCGTACCCATACTTCCAGAAGCCCTTGGTGCTGTTGTCCTCTTGCATTTCGCATCCCAGGATCACCTGCAGGGTGTGGGACTCTGGAAAAACCCCCAGCCCTGTTACTGCAACCAAAGGAGTACGTCCCTATTTCCACCATCCCCAGTGACCAAATGATCTCAGGAAGAAAATTCCTTCCCTCTTCCCTGCTCCCACAAGACCTCAGACTTCCAGCTGTTTCCCTCAAGATGAATGAAAAGGTGAAAAGCTCTGACAACCTCAGAAAAATAAGGCCACCTCTCCACATACCCTTGCTGTGGTTGTGATTGTCCATAATAGTCCAGAAGTCAACAGTGAACATGTGATCCCACCCTTTCAGACTCTGACTCAGCTGTAGCCACATCTGGCTTGCAGTTCTACTGGAAACCCATGGAGTTCGGGGCTCCACACGGCGACTCTCATGATCATAGAACACGAACAGCTGCTCATCCACGTAGCCCAAAGCTTCAAACAATGAAAGACCAAGATCCTGCTCTGAGGCACCCATGAAGAGGTAGTGCAGAGAGTGTGAACCTGGAGACAGAGCAACAGGCCTTCACCATGTGCAGCAGGAGGGGGCCCAGAGGTTGAGGCTCCACACACTTGAATCAACTCATGCCATCAGCTGTGTCTGGTTCTATTCTGTGAAGGGTGAGATGCGGTCCTATCTTTCCAGTCCTGGCTGCTCTCTCCTTGTACGCCATTGTCTGCCACATGTGGCTGCGTCCCCTCACTGCCCCCAGACCCTGTTCCATTACTAATAATTGGACAGCCTCCACTGGAGCTGGTGGGTTCCAGAAAATGCTGAGGTGTCTCTAGCCATGGCAACAGAACTAAGGAGCTGGTGCTCAGAGCAAATTTAACCGAAATCCGGAGGAGTTTGTTCATGTAGGTTTGTTTTTTTAACCACCTTCATAGCTAAACGGTGTTGTGTGCAAGCCTTTTCCTTGAAATGCTATAGGGATCTGCTGATAAGTAGCTCAGAGTAACTTTTCTGGATCACAAGAGGGCAAAAGCAAACACAGAAGGAGTCCCCCAGAAAGATGAAAGCACAAGACCTCTCAGTAAGTGAGCATTTCCCAGCACGTTTCCTCAATTACATAATGAGGAGTTCTGGAATGTATCCAGAGTGACTAGAGGGGCGTGCTTCAGAAACAGTACTTTGAAAAATAAATGATCACACCTAGACTTTAACATTGTAATCTTTTTTTTTTTTTTTTTTTGAGATGGAGTCTCTCTCTGTCATCCTGGCTTCAGTGCAGTGACACAGTCTCAGGTCACTGCAACCTCCGCCTACTGGGTTCAAGGGATTCTCCTGCCTAAGCATCCTGAATAGCAGGGACTACAGGCACACGCCACAACGCTCAGCTAATTTTTATACTTTTAGTAGAGACGGAGTTTCACCACATTGGCCAAGCTGGTCTGGAACTCATGACCTCAAGTGATCCGCCCGCCTCGGTCTCCCAAAATGCTGGGATTACAGGAGCGAGCCACCGCACCCACCCTTGGCCCTGAACTCTTACACTGAACTGCCTATATGGCCTCATCACTGGGATACCTGACTGGAATTTCAAACTTAACATGTCCAAATCCAGATCCTTGATTCATCCTAAACTGCTCTTTCCGCCGCATTCATCACCTCAGAAATGGCATTGCCAATTACCCTACTGCTCAGGCCAATGCAACCAAAATAAAGAACAAAGTAAACTGTAACTCCTCGGTTTTGGGTGGCTCAGGGAAGACAGGGTCTTGTTCCATCACCCAGACTAGAGAACAGCGGCACGGCTGACTACAGTCCGAACTGCCTGGGCTCAAGCAATCCCCCCACCTCAGCATCCCAAGTAGCTAGGACTACCAGTGCATGCCACCACACCCGGCTAATTTTTCTATTTTTTGCAGAGAAGGGGTTTCGCCATGTTGCCCAGGCTGGTCTTGAACTCCTGAGCTCAGGAATCTACCCTCCCTGGCCTCCCAAAGTGTAGGGATTATAGGCGTGAGCCACCAAACCCAGGCAATTCTTCTCTTTCTCTCACACAACATAGAACCCTTCTGCAATCTGTTTCTTCCCTGGACTGTGTCTCAGCCTCCTGGCTGGGCTCCCTGCTTTTACCATTGCTCCCTTCATTCTGCTTTCCAAATATAAGCCAGAATAGTGTTTGTAAAGCCTATGACAGATCACTGTCACTCCTCACTAGCATTCACACCACAGCCTATAGGCCCTGTGCAAGTCGTTAGTGGCTCCTCCTCTGAGCCCATTACCTACTTCTTGGCCTCTAGCCCCCAGCATACCTTATGTTTCTCTCAAGCATACCTTCTTAACTAGGAGATCGTCTCCTAGGTGACATGTGGCAGAGATTACACACATTTTTTGGTTATCAAGACTGGGGGAGGCCAGGTTTGGTGGCTCATGCCTGTAAACCCAGCACTTTGGGAGGCCGAGGTGGGCAGATCACGAGGTCAAGAGATCGAGACCACCCTGGCCAGCCTGGCGAAACACCATCTGTAGTAAAAATAAAAAAATTAGCCGGGTATGGTGGCACGCACCTGTGTTCCCAGCTACTTGGGAGGCTGAGGCAGAAGAATCGCTTGAACCCAGGAGGCGGAGGTTGCGGTGAGCCAAGACTGCGCGACAGCACTCCAGCCCGGCAACAGAGCAAGACTCCATCTCAAAAAAAAAAAAAAAAAAAAAAAGACTGGAGGAGTGCTCCTAGCACCTACTGAATAGGGAGGATGAGTGCACTTAGTGAGTAGGGAGGATAAGTGCTCCTAGCACCTAGTGAGTAGGGAGGATGAGTGCACTTAGTGAGTAGGGAGGATGAGTGCTCCTAGCACCTAGTGAGTAGGCAGGATGAGTGCTCCTGGCACCTAGTGAGTAGGCAGGATGAGTGCTCCTGGCACCTAGTGAGTAGGGAGGATGAGTGCACTTAGTGAGTAGGGAGGATGAGTGCTCCTGGCACCTAGTGAGTAGGGAGGACGTGACACTGCTAGACATGCTGCATGCAGATGGCAATACCCCCACCAACCACACACACACACACAAGTGAGCAGTGCCGAGAAAACCTGCTTTTTAATCCAACTTGCCAGGCCCACTCAGTTTTCCTGGGAAATACTGCTGGCAGTCAATATTCTAAGTTCCTTCGTGTCCCTGCTCAAGTGTCAGAGTGACTTGCCCTGACTTCTCTGCTTCTCACAGCACCCATCGTTTCCTGATGTATATCTTTGTGCTCATTTGCTTACTGTCCTCTTCCACTGCAATGTGAAATATCAGAGGATAAAGGCTTCTTTCCCTGCCCTCTCCCTTGGGCCTAGAACAGTGAAACACGTGGTTAGAACTCATTTACACTTGTAGACAATGAATATTTCAAGTTAACAGTAAATTTTATTACTCAACCTCTAATGCAGTGTGATGTTTAAGAATCATAGTAATGAAGTGGAGACAGTAGCTCTCCCACCGAAGCCCAGTGTACCACTGAGTAAATATGCCAGGAAGCAGGCTGTACATGCCGTATTCTTGCCATGTGTAAAATGTGGATACATAGTGCCAACCTTCAAAAAGTGCTGTGGTGAGGCCGGCACGTGACCCACAAAACACTATGCGGGACTGCAGGACAAAATCACCGTTAACTAAGCTTAGAAGCAGCTGTAGTACCTCAAATAACATCAGAAACCCAGATTACTTATGTTCTTTGCAACCTGAAAAGAGTTATTTAATCTCAAGTCTAATTAACTTCTAGTAAATTAAACTTCTTAATGGCTCCTACCTCCGTTTGCCTAGTGAACGTCAAATAAGATCAGACATGAATATGACTTTCAAGTGCGTGCATTGCTTACAAGCTCACTATCAGTACTTTGACATTCTTTAGACAAGGCCTGTTACACAGCACATTGCAAATCAAGAAAGCCTAGCTGGAAAGAAAACTGTTCAGTTCAAACGTTCAAAAATAACATATAATTAATTTTCCAGGCTCAAGAGCAATTGCCAAGAGTGGGGAAAGGCCTGACGTAACCTCTCTCAGGGGCCTCCCACCCCAGATTCCTCCACCCCAGGTCTCACCAAAAGTGGGTGGAATGGGGAAGAAATGAGATCCCCAACCCCACTCCTCTGCGCCCCCACCTCCCAGCGCATACGTTTTGAGGCAGAAACCCCGCGCGAGCCCCTCTGTGGGTTCTCTCGGCCTTCTAGCCAGGCACGCAAGGACGAACTTCCTGTTTGGAGAAGACGTGGGGCGGGGGGAAACCACGCACAGCTGACACTGGAAACAACAAATCCGGCATCCAGGTGCAACGAGCCCCAGGCCTAGCTCAGTGCAAGTGAGAAACTACGAGATTTATTTAAAAGTATTCTGGTCGGGAGGGAAAGGAGTGGGCGGTTTCAGAAGTCACTCCGAAGACCCTGGACTGCCGGGGGAGGGACAGTTCCCAGGACGAGGGACCCCCATCTGCCCCTCACTGGCAGGCATTCCCTCCCGGGATCCGGACGCAGAAAGTGGGGAGGGGGACGGCGGATAGGGCTGAGCAGGTCCTCCAGTTAGCAAACCACCAAGCGCAAACAAATGCTGCTTTCGATTTTTCCACCCCCGCCGCGTCAGTAGTTCGCCCGCCGCGCCCCTAGTTGACCCGCCGCCCCACTAGTTCGCTCGCAGCCCTGGGACTCACGCAGCAGGCGCCCCTGCGGGACCGCAGTCTGCAAAAGCATCAGGAAGAGAAGCGCCGGCCTGGCTCGCGGGCTCATTTTTCCGGCTCTGACCGCGCGCCGCCGTAAATCTCCGCTTTGCTGGGGCGGGGAAACCGGTGGCTCCAGAAGTCACCCTACGGCTATTGCCTAGGCTCAGGAGATGCCCTGTAAAACTTCCTGGTGAAAAACAACAGGTCTTCAGAACTGTAATTGTCTGTCCTACAGCAGAAGGTAGCTGCTTACAAAACACTGGACGATCCAGTGGCCCCTTGGTTTTTAAATCCTAAAGGGGAGTTGCTGACTGGGGAAAGTATCTTCGCAATCTTCTGATGTAAACTGTAGATATTTAAATATGTAATAATTTTAAAAACCAATCATACATTCAAAACTTTTATCTCAACCTTAGACCAACTTGTATGTCTTATGTGATTTAGAAACATAAAGCTTTGTCATTGCGTTTTGATTCGAATTAAGTAAGTCGTAACATTAGCCAATTAGATCCTTCTGAAATACCTTCCACAGCCTTCATAATTGAATTATCTGACAAGTGTTTCACTAACTTGACAGCATTGGGATGACCTGGAGAATGATTAAACATATTGAGGCCCGATTTCATGGGTATTGTTAGGTAGTTAAACATTAGCATCTGGAAGGAGATGAGAGAAGAGAGCAAAAAGGCTGTCACTAAGATAGCCACTGGCCTACGTTAATTCAGCCCCAAGAGTACCCTAATTCCACCCTAAGGGTTGGAGTTTGTGGTAGGGTCTGTGGCCAACACATCCTCCTGGAGAAGGAAACAGGACGGCACAGGCAGAAATTCCCTAAAGTGGCACATGCCACATGAAACCCTGTCCTCACGTTAGCCTTGCAAGGTTCATCCTACCATCATTTTTACAGAATTTATATATGGTTTTGCTCCTTCTCCCTAAGAGGCTTTTCTTAACGAACTCTAGGTAAGAATATGCACAGGTAAATTGTAGTTTACATAGCTATAAACAGCCAATCAAATAACATCCGTCACTCAGACACAGCCAAAACCTCAACTTCTCCTACAAACCCCATAAAGGCACTTTGAGTTCTGTAAAGAGGTGCTGATTTCACTTTGCAGAAATAAGCCCTCTATCTCTCTGAGGGTGTATCACTGTATTTCAATAAAGTTTGCTTTAAGCTTGCATTTTGGTGTCAGTTTGCAATTGTCTCCTCACTAGCACAATAACCGAGAGTGCTGGGCCAGAGCTCTGGTTCTATTAATCTCCTCAGTTAAAGGATACATCCCGATGCAGAATTCTTGGTAACAGTATGAGAAACCACCTGGGCACTGGGATTTTAAAGGCTTTCCTCCTCCCTCAGCAAAGTGTAGGAGTTATTAAGGTAGACATTTCAAACAAGATTAATAAATGTAATACAGTTGATTTGCTCAAAACTTTAAATATGTAGCAAATTCAACAGGCATTATTTTTATAAGCATGTGGGCAAATTTTGACAACTTAAGAAAATCAAACTTAGGATATCAGGGCCTCAACTGTAGGCAAACAGATAACATGACATGGGAAAAATGTAGAATACTGATGGTGGGCACATTGGGCCTGATAGTACTGTTCCTTTTTTCAATTTTTGGTAAGATATAATTTATATGTCATACAATTCATCTATTTAAAATGCAAAAATTAATGGATTCTAGTATATTTACAGAGATACACAACCATTACCAAAAAGTTACATTTTTCTGTCTCCTCAAAAAGAAACTATGTACCCCGAATTCGTCACATCCCTAATTCCTCCATTCTCCCCCCTCCTCCCCTGCCAGTCCTAGACAATCATTAATCTACTTTCTTGCTATTTGGACCATGTAGTATACATAGACCCATATAATGTATTGCATTGTTGTGACTGGCTTCTTTAATGTATCATAAGGTTTGTCTGTATGTTTTCCATGGACCAATAATATCTATTATAAGGACATACCACAACGTTTTACTTGTTCATTCATCAGCTGGTAGACATTGGTTTTGTTTCCACTTTGTGGCTATTGGGAATAGAGCTGCTATGAACATTGATGTACAAGTTTTCGTATGGACTTATGTAATGATTTCTCTTGGTTATACATCTAGGAATGGGTTACTAGGTCATATGGGAACTGTGTCTAACCTTTTGAGGAATCGCCACACTGTTCTCCAAAGTGAGCATTTCATCCTCCCATCAGCAGTGTATGAGAGCTCTGATTTCTCTCCATGTTTACTGGGTCTTTGATTCAGGACCCCAGATAGAACCAAAATGTGGTTATTCAGTTGTTCTACCATCATTTGTTGAGAAAGCTGTGTCTTAACTGAAGTGTTTGCCGGGCTGCTCTCGAACTCCCGACCTCAGATGATCCGCCTGCTCAGCCTCCAAAAGTGCTGGGATTACCGGAGTGAGCCACTGCATCAAGCTGACAGACTGAACTTTTAAAGTATCCAAGTAACTAATGAACAAAACTGCTCCAAATTTTTCAATTCTTTAAAATAATAACAATACTTAATATGGCTAATCTCAACTTCATAAACTTTGTAGGAATGCTTATCAACTTAGATGGGTATGAAGTTGAGTGAAAAATTAAAATATACATCGTCCCAGCTATAAGTTATCATCAGTTGAATTCTTGCAAACATTTGAAATGCTTAGAATAGGGAATATGTATAAATTCTGTAACATAAAATATTGTTACAAGACCTCTGGGATGTCAGTGTTTCTGGCCAGTCTGTATGCTGCAGCACCTTTGCCTGAGTTCTTGTCCCGCATCTGGGAAGAACGAAGTACACAGGCAAGAGTCCAAAAGTTCCAATAGTTGCAGTAAGATCCAAGAAGTTCCAGTAGTTCAGCTCACCTTATCAACTCCTAATCACAATCTTCAAAATAATCTGAAACCTGCAGTCGAGAGTTACAATCTATCCTTTGAAGAGTCTTAAAGCAAGACAACATTTGTCTATGAATGTTAACATGTCCTAGGGTAGTCACAGTCAAAAACACAACCGGCAAAGAAATTTGGTCACCTCTGTGATTTACAGAAAGCTAACACAATAACCCTAATTATAACTGAAAACACAAACTCAGACATCAGAACTCTAGAAATTCTGTATAATTTTGAAGCACACATCAACATTTTTCACTAAAATATCACCTAAAGATCAAATACCGCCTTAGTTCAACAATCCTATATAAACAAATATGTCAAATGATCCAGTTTACGTCTCCTTTGGACACTCCAGGGGGTGCTACTCCTCTGCGGCATCCAAAAGTCAGGGGTTAGCAAAGACAACTTTGAAGCTGTATAGACTCAAAACACTCAGCGGGTCTGTACTCATCTGTGGCCTCTACTCAGTAAATGCTGGTAGCAACTGTCAGTTGTGGCTAAGGTGGGAGGATCTCGTCAGCCTAAAAGTTTGGGGATGCAGTGAGCTATGATGATGCCACTGCACTCCAGCCTGAGCAGCAAAGCAAAATCCTGTCTCAAAAACAAAAGCGAGAAACAACTCACCTACGCTGTGTTTATCTTACAATTCAAATTAAAAAAAATGAAAAAAAAGGATGCAGTCTCTGTAGGTCCCTGGGGTTTGCTGTAATTCAGGAAACGATACCCCCAAATGAAGGCCTCGGAAGCCACAGTTTTCCTCTGACCCTCTCCTGCCCTCCTGTTTCTCAGTCCCATTCTCTCCGGAGTCTAGCCATAGAAATGAGAATTCCTCTTCCTCAAGTTAGGCCATAGAAATCAAAACACCTTTTTCCCAGAGCCAGACAGAAAACATAAAAATATTTCTCTACCTCTCCCTCTGTTGTTCTGTGTAAACGGGCCCTAAAGAAATTATCAGAAAGACCTTATTTAACCAAAGATCATAAGACTCCCTTCCACACAGGATCCAGAAGGAAGCAAAGCTGCACAGAGAGGCCAAGAAGACTCTAGGCAGACAGGCCCTGCTGGGTTTCCGTAGTCAGTTTATCAGCAGCCCTGTTTCTACACGGCTGCCCATAGTTTGTTGAGTCTAAAGAATAAAAGTGGACAATTTCCCTTGTATCTGGGAGCCTTCACAATGAAGGCTCCCGTGTACTCATTAATAAATTGGATGCATTTTATCCGATTAATCTCCCTCTTATTGGTGGTTTTCAGCAAATCTTCAGAAGCCAAAGAGTAAGTTTCCCCCTGGACCCTACAAGTTCTTAGGCTTACTTTGTTAATCTTATTCAAGACATAATTAAAGTGTCTTCTGCATAAGATTATTTCTACATCCACTATTTGGTAAGACTGGCCATTTTCTCCTTTGATCTCTACTTGGTACAGACGCACAGAAGACATCACTGCCTGGTTTTTTCCCCATATGTTTTCCCTTTTACTGTTAACTTTCGGCAATAGCAGCGCAGTTATCATTTCTACTGTTTAATAATTGTTTTGGGCAAGTCAGTGAATCAACCCACATGACTTTCTTGTCTTTTGATAATTCATTCTCTTTAGAAATAGTATGAAGTCCTAAGGTCCTGGGAGCCAGCCTCCGTACTTGGCAGCTCCAGGGCCCTACTTCAGTTTCCCAGCTTCTCAGTGCTGTCACTGTCAGTTGTAGGTAATAAGTATTTTTGTCCAGCAAAAGATTCTGTACATGAATGAGTTTTGAAATCTGCTGAGTAATACAGTGTCAACCCAGTTAATAATTTGCCAGGCAGCTGGATCAGCAGCTGTCCCTTTACCAGCATTTTCATTTGCAGATTTATCTAGTGTCTGCAAGCACAAACATCCAGCATTGTAAATGCCTTTGGATACAGCGAGACTGAAGCCAAAGCAAACCTGGTTTTTCCTTCCCATGTTCTTGCCAGGCTGTGCAATCCATGCAGTCTCATGGCCCTCCAGTACCTCAGAATTATCCTCTGTCAAACAAATATAATAATTTCTGTCCACTGAAAGACACAGAAAACTAAGTGCATAGCTAGAGGTTAAAATTTTCTGGTCAGGTGCTATGGCTCACACTTGTTAATCCAACATTTTGGGAGGCTAAGACGGGCGGATAATCTGAGGTCAGGAATTCTAGACCAGACTGGCCAGCATGGCGACCCTGTCTTATGAAACATGAGCCAGGTGTGGTGGCTTGCACCTGTTGCCCCAGCGACTGAGGAAGCTGAGGCAGGAGGAATGCTTGAGTCCGGGAGGTTGAGGGTGCAGAAAATTACCTTCTTTCAAGAGGTACTGGTTTAGGCTGCCACCTAGTGTCCATCAGGAAAACAGCATGATATTGCAAATTCCTGTGACTGAGGGGTAAGGTGACAGGTTGGGGAAGAATGTATTTGAAGAGGACTTCACTCTACTTCCTAAATGTATTAGTTAAGTAGTGGGGCATATTTTAATTTATGCATTTTGTAGAGAGACAAAATTTTTATTCTTTTTGGTTTCAGTTGATACCTTAATATGTGTGTATTGAGGATGCATGATATGTAGTCAGTCTACAGCACGTCTTAGAGACGTCTGAATTCTCATTCTTCATTTCCTTATTGGCGAAGTGCTAATCATTACAGTGGTGGTTGTCTCATAGGATGTAGGGAGCAAGAATGAAAATGGTGAATATAATCCTTGGTGCAGAGGAGGGTTCAGTTAATTAACTGTATTAGTATTATTGACAACAGTCATGACAGCCTCATAATTTTTAGGAGTGTAAAAAAGTCCTGAAATGTAAATGTTCAAGAATCACTGTTTCTGACTGTTGTCTTATGTCTAATTTTCCCACCTGCATTGGTAAATACTTGAAGGCAAAGATTTAACAAGCACATTAAAATTTTTGCGGTTTTATTCTTTAGTTCTCTCAGCGGCTGTCTTTCCTATCAGATTTCTCACACCATATGATGATTCTATTTGTCTGTGTCTGTCCCATCACGAATAAGTCCTGGAGAGGACACACTGCTTAGCTGATCTTCGTTTTTATAATGTTTCTTGCTGTCCTGTGCTCAACAAGCGCTCATTGAGTATGTAAAAACAGCATAGTGAAAAAGTAGACTTAAAAAAGTAATGCCAGCCAATCTACTGACATTTGAAATTCTGTGTTTCCTCCAAAGTACTCATTGTGTCAGATTATGTACTTATTCTGATGAAGGCTATTGCCTAATATACGTTTGCATCCTGTGCTTTATAACTGCCTTCCTGACGGCCGCACATCAAGAAGGTGCAAAAATGTGCATATTGTCACAATTGACCAATTGTTATCCCTTAAAGGCAGCTTTGACTTTCTGAAATGTTTTCACATCATTTGAAAGAAGCTTGAAGAATAACATAGCTGTTAATGACCCAGTTTCCTGCTCACCTGTACAATTATGGGGGCAATTTCAAAACGTTAGGTAAGTATGTTTTCCAAGGTATTGTTCCTTTTGTAATTCTTTCTATGTATTTTTTTTGTATTTTTAAATTTTATATGTATTCATTTATTTTTCTGTGACAGAGTCTTGCTCTGTCGCCCAGGCTGGAGTGAAGTGGTGCGATCACAGCTCTCTGGAACCTGAAACTACTGGGTACAAGCAATCCTCCTGCTTCGGCCTGATGAATAGAGTAGCTGGAACTACAGGCACATGCCATCACCCAGTAATCTATGTATTCATCATGTTCCCAATGTTGTGCTTTAGTATATTTTGCTTTGGTTTCCCCAACCCATTTCGATGGCAAGTTAGGGAATGCAGATGCAGTAACGTTTGTCTCACCCCTTAAGATGAGGAACTATTTAGCCTCAGGTTTAATCTTTTAATTGTTCGCCATTTGTCTTCAAAGACTGGAAAACGAACAAAAGCGTTGCTCTGGGTATTACATTTAAAGAAGTTTGTGTCACAGAAGCAAGGCAACAGACTAGAGCCCTTACAATCTTATTTAGGCTAAAAATATCCTGGAGGCCCTGTATTGTTGGTCTCAAGCAGACAGCAGCACTGACACTTACTGTGTGACACAGGCACTGCCAGTGGGATAGCTGTTTTGATTAACCTCATTCAGTTGATGATTCAGGAAAAAGCAGATTGTAATCATTCTAAGTTCTGGCCTACACAGGATACATGAATATTACGTTACCTACATCCAAAAGCTGACAGAACCCTGCTCTAAGGCTGTGCTTAATGGCTCACATCTATAATGTCAAAACTTTGGGAGGCTAAGGCAGGAGGATCACTTGATGCCAAGAGTTGCAGAGCAGCCTGCGCAACACAGTGAGACCCCTGTGTCAACCAAAAACAACCCCAATTGGTAGAGAAGAAGGAGAAAGTGAAAGAAAAACCAGCAGTCGGCCTCATTCCTTACACCTGTCCCAGCAACACCTGTTACTCTCCTTTGAATGTATCTTGGCTGTTTGAGTGGCTCTGTAGGCCCATTACTGTATTTGGACTGGACATTTGCTCAACATTTTTAAGTTTGTCTACCATGTTTTCCAGATCCTGAAGAGTATGCCATGAAACAAAACTAGTCAACTTGTAATATTTATGCTGTATGTGTAAATACAAGAATACACAACATGTTGCATTACGGTATTTTAACAGTGACCTCAATTTGTTGGTGGCTTTGTTGAAGACATCAACTTTGAGTGGGATAACCACATCGTCAATCTGAACTTTCCCCTGGAGATCTTTTTAGTAGACTTCCTTTGTTGCTCACAGGCTTGTTCAGTCTTATTTCAAAATATGAGAAAAATAATTTCCATGGAACACCAACCAGGTATCTGGTTGCTTTGGAGCCGACAGTCAAAAGCTTTTTATCTTCCAGTGTTTCAGAATGGCTTCTAAAGATTCGGATTCAGAACTCTTAGGCAAACTTGAACAACAAAGTGTCAAAGTACAATATTCAATAAGTTAAAAATATGATGGATACAATGTATTGTATGTAGTGAGCTTGTGTGTGGGTCAAAGAATGATTTAACTCATTAATGAGGGAGGAAGCAGAATCACAATTAGGTCAAAGGAAGATACAGGAGAATAAAATATGTATTTGGTCAGGGAAAAAATGAAGACTGGAAAATCAGATACAGTTGGTTAATGTCTTTTATTTATTTATTTTTTTTTTGAGATGTGTTGCCGAGGCTGGAGTGCAGTGGTGCAATCCCAACTGACTGCAACCTCCACCTCCCAGGTTCAAGTGATTCTCCTGCCTCAGCCTCTCCAGTAGCTGAGACCACAGGCAGGCGCATCACCATACACACAACTAATTTTTGTATTTTTAGTAGAAACGGGGTTTCACCATGTTGGTCAGGATGATCTTGATCTTTTGACCTCGTGATCTGCCCACCTCAGCTTCCCAAAATGCTGGGATTACAGGTGTGAGCCACAGCACCCGGCCAAAGTTGGTTAATGTCTTCTTAGGCAATACAATAACAACTTTTGGGGTCATGTTTTACCGTATTAAAGATTCATTTCCATCTCTGTGACAAAATCTGCAATAATTTATGAAACCTCTACAAGTAAATGTCTGGTTTTAAATAATCTGGGCTCAATAAGAAGTAAACATTAAATAGGAGTTACTTTCACATACAGCAGTTTTGTCCAATACGGTAGCAGTAGCTACATGTGATCACTGATCTTTTGGACTGGAGCTAGTCTGATTTCAAATGTTCTAAAAATGTGAAATACACACCACATTCTAAAGATTTATTATTTAAAAAATATATAAACCGGTTTTTTTAGAATACTGATCATATGTTGAAGTGGTAATAGTTTAGATATATTAAGTAAAATAAAATATATTATTAACATTAATTTTCCTTGTTTCTTTTCATTCTTTCAATGTGACCAGTATAAATATAGAAAGTATGTATGTGATTCACGTTCTAGTTTACTGTCTAGTATTGCCTTACATCATCAGATAACCCACAAGTAGGGTTTTTACATAATTCTCTAATATAGTTTGGAAGGACATGGAGAAATATTTTTGTCTTGTTTTTAAGTTGTGCATAACTTTTTCAATACACTTTACAAGGTATCTAGTGAAAGATTGGTTACCTGCTTCTCTGCCTTGTGGCGTCCAACATATTGCCTGGAGGCTGCAGACAAGAATCTTGGTGGCTAGATGTCCTACAGGCTTGAGGTCCGCACTTCGCATCTGCACGTAAACAGACGTGATTTCATTTACTCAACTAGAATAATCATATTAGAAAACTGATTCACAGTCATCGAATTTACATGTCGATTTATAAACCAGGACACCAATTTACAGTGAAAGGAGGTCCAGTAACCCAATGACCAAGACTCCTCACAGCTATTTTCATGGTGGATACACTTAGCTGAGTGTTAAATGAGAAGTGTGCTCATCAGACATACAGTAAGATCTAAGTGATATGTTCTTATGTTATTTTTATTGTTGTTATTTTTTTTTTTTTTGAGGGGGATTTTTGCTTTTGTTGCCCAGGCTGAAGTGCAATGGTGCAATCTTGGCTCACTGCAACCTCTACGTCCTTCAAGTGATTCTCCTGCCTCAGCTTCCTGAGTAGGTGGGATTACAGGCATTTGCCACCATGCCCAGCTAATGTTGTATTTTTAGTAGAGACAGGTTTTTCCATATTAGTCAGGCTGGTCTCGAACTCCTGAGCTCATGATCCTTCCACCTCAGCCTCCCAAAGTGCTAGGATTATAGGCATGAGCCACCACAGTCAACCTATTTCTTTCTCTCTTTTTTGGTGACAGAGTCTTACTCTGTTGCCCAGGCTGAAGTGCAGTGGTGCCATCTCCACTCATTGCAACCTCTGCCTCCTGGGTTTAAGTGATTCTCTTGCCTCAGCCTCCCCAGTGCCACCACCGCAACTAATGACTGTATTTATAGTAGAGACAGAGTTTCACCATGTTGGTCAGGTTGGTCTCAAACTCCTGACCTCAGATGATCTGCTGGCCTCAGGCTCCCAAAGTACTGGGATTACAGGCATGATCCACGGGCCCGGCTTTATATTATTTCTTTTACTACCATATATTAGTATGATACAGGTGCTTCAGTTGTTTATCTACTTTCCATAATTTTGTATGATTCCCATACCCTGTGACTCTGAGGAATGGCAGGTCTACAGTGTTTTTCCACCACTGCTAATTCATCTATCAGTAATCTCATCTCATCAGACTGTTAATTCCCAGAGGACATAAGCACACAAGTATACAACGTTTCCAAATGTTGGGCAAATGTTATATAAGAAAACAATGGGGTCATCATTAGTCTAAAAGATGTTTCAGTTTTCCTTTCTCAGTGAACTCAATTTGTCAGATCCCTTTTGAGTTTCCCACAATCTAACGCTGTTCTCCGCAACACATTACTTGCATGAAAACATGTATTTGAGCAGAAAATTTTGGTGAATTGTCATAGTCCCTTTCTCCCTAAATATAAATCTAAAATTATACCAAATATATGGTCAATTTACCTTCCCTTTAATCTCAAGAAAATAAAATAGCAATGACTTGGAACAAAAGAGTAAAAGACAAAGTACTGAACCTTAAATCAGCAAACTGTAGAACAGAATAGCTTCAGAGCAGATGATGAGAAGAGGTGATTTCCAGCTCATCAACAACAGATCTTACAACAAATGTTACATGTTCTGGTGCTTTTCCTATCTTTCTCTGTAAAATTTTGCTATTTTTTAAAGATGTCCAATCTATTGTTCATCTTAAAAGTCAAGAGTGTGCTTTATTAAAGTCAATTGCTTTATTTTCAACTCAAAGATATATTTGAGTTCCTAACAGGAAATTGTCCTATACGGTGACTTGTCTAAGGTATGGTTACTGAAAGTAACCTAAAATTTTCATGGGCTGAAATTCATCTCTATATTCCAGCCTACAAAAATAAATAAATAAATAAATAAATACATGCTTGTTGTCTTTGAAAACAGATTATCTCACTGCCTCTGCCAAATCTATGGGCTGTTCTTCGCAGGCTTAAGGGGTCTCCCTTTTTCCTTTATGATCTGTATCTTGAGGGCCAGACCTCCCGCTTTACACAACTCAGAGGGGGACCTCAGAGCTTTTTAAAAGGAGCCCAATTTCTCGCCTGAAGAGAAGTAAAAAGGATGCCCCGCCCCCATCGATGAAAAGAGGGATTTGATAGTTGCAATGTCTTCAAATCAAAGATTTAAGTCTCTATCCCCTCACTATCCCAGACCCCCCCAAGGCTTATGCACCCCCTCCGATCCTGCCCTAATTGCTTTGGACTGGCCCTGTAATCCTTGTCCCAGTCCACAGTTCCTGTGCGTCTGCAGGAAGAATTCACAGAGGACCTGTGTTACTTCCCTTGTGAAGAAACAGAATTATCATGAAAATTTAGGTGGAAACCATTTCGTTTTTTTTTTCAAAAAGAAGGGAAGCATGTGCCCAACCATCCCTGGGAAAAAGAACTTTCAGGGGCAAGGCAGTGAACAGGTAATTTATAAGAAAAACAGAAAGTGGTCTCTGACTGCCCCAGACTTCCTTCGGAGTTGAGAGAATTGGGGAGTCCTGGACGCGCTGTCTTTGTGGCTGTGGAAAAAATAAATGAAGAACATGAAGCCTGAGGCTTCTGGGATCCTTTCCTGACCAAGTCTGGGTGATTTGGTGAGGGGAATTTTAATATTTTTCCCCTTTTGTGAGGTGGAACAAACACAACTTGGGAGCAGCGCAGCAGCTCAGAGCCTGCCAGCCAGGCGGGCGACCAGAGCACCAATCAGCGCGCGCCTGCGCTCTATATATACAGCGGCCCTGCCCTGGCGCTGCTTCATCGGCGTTTTGCCACTTGTCCCCGAGTTGTTGATTCTCAATATGTCCGAGACTGCTCCTGCCGCTCCCGCCGCCGCGCCTCCGGCGGAGAAGACCCCCGTGAAGAAGAAGGCAGCCAAGAAGTCTGGGGGAGCGCCCCGTAAGGCGTCCGGCCCTCCAGTGTCAGAGCTCATCACCAAGGCTGTGGCCGCCTCTAAGGAGCGCAGCGGGGTTTCTCTGGCTGCCCTGAAAAAAGCGTTGGCCGCCGCCGGCTACGATGTGGAGAAGAACAACAGCCGCATCAAACTTGGTCTGAAGAGCCTGGTGAGCAAGGGTACCCTGGTGCAGACCAAGGGCACCGGTGCCTCTGGCTCCTTCAAACTCAACAAGAAGGCGGCCTCCGGGGAAGCCAAGCCCAAGGCCAAGAAGGCGGGCGCCGCCAAGCCTAAGAAGCCGGCGGGCGCAGCCAAAAAGCCCAAGAAGGCGACTGGCGGCGCTACCCCGAAGAAGAGCGCTAAGAAAACACCGAAGAAAGCGAAGAAGCCGGCTGCGGCTTCTGTGACCAAGAAGGTGGCCAAAAGCCCAAAGAAGGGCAAGGTTGCCAAGCCCAAGAAAGCTGCCAAAAGCGCTGCTAAGGCTGTGAAGCCCAAGGCCGCCAAGCCTAAGGTTGTCAAGCCTAAGAAGGCGGCACCTAAGAAGAAATAGGTGAACGCCTGCTTCTAAAACCAAAAGGCTCTTTTCAGAGCCACCACTGATCTCAATTAAAGAGCTGGATACTTGTCTTTCCTACTGCCTTGTTTCGGTTTTTGCTCCGCCCTGCAGCCACTTAAGGTTAGTCGTATGGGAGTTAAGATTACCAAAAAGGAATTGGGAAACTGGAGGTGGAGAGGGTAGGTGACGTTACAGCACTTGGACTATGGCTCCCAAGTCCCCGTCTCCTGCTAGAGGCATTTTCCGCTGGCGGGTGTTTTTAGGATGGCAATCGGCCTCGCCCCAGACCTGTGAACGGCAGTATATACCGCAAAACAAGAACCAATTTCCTCAGAAGGAATGTCCGGTTTGGACTGAAAATAATTCGAAAGTCCCGCCCTGCCACCGGGTTGGTCCGTTCTTCTAGTCCGTGACTTTCAGTCTGTACTTAATTGGGTGGCGGCAGACGTTACTTACTGTATTTTGTTTTCCTTTACGGTGATTTAAAGTTTCCACCCTATTCTCTTGGTAGAAGTGTCCGGGATTTCAAACGGTTTCCGGGTTGCCGGTAGGCAAGTTCTGTCCTGGAGGTAGTGGTAACATCCAGCCCTGGGAGGACAGTGTGCAGCTACTTTTCTCCTGCCTAAAAAAACTACACTAGCCCTTTCCTGCACCCAAGACAATCGGGGACCTAGGCAGCTTTTTGTTCCTCATGTAGCGTTCCGCTGAACTGATGCATTTGATCGTATCCAAAGCACAACTGTTAACCAGCCATCTTGTCCTCGCATGACGGTTACTTATCTTCAATTTAGACCAACAATCGAACTTCCTTTAAACGCATTATGTTTTGCAGTGCAAATGTTTATACGCGGAGAATAAAATGTTTATACTATTAGCTAAATTAGTGTATGTGTAAATGGGACACATTAATAAAGGCCTTCGTTAATGGTTCCCTCTATTTGACATGCATGGTGCTTCTGAACACAGAAAGCCTAGAGTTCTATATTCGCCTCTTTTAAAATCTGGTGGGCACATTTTTGTGAGACCTAAGTTAGGGGGACCAGGGCTTCTGGAGATAAGCTGCTCTGTTAGTCTACCATCTCCACAATGATGAATGTAGTGAGTTAATTTCTCTATTAGTGATGATGAGCACAGATCATCCCAAGGAAGGGAGAAAGGCAAGGGAGGCAGACAGCGAGGCAGAAGCAGGGAAGTAGAAAAAAACATCCCATGGTTTAAGTGATTTCGTGTTATTAATTTTACATTACAACATGTTTTACATGATAAACTATTTTAGTGTAAGATTTAACATGTGGATATATTTTCTCCCAAGACCATATATGAACTCATTTCTGCTTCCCCTTCTTCCCTCCAGCACCACTGCCCCCACCCCCCAACACACACACGCCCCTATCAATTTTGGCAATTTTTTTCATAGGGTAATAGGTTATAATTCCACAGACAGTTGGACTATCTCAGGTTTCTCAGATTTCTATTTTGTTCCTTTGGTCATTCCTGCCGTTCTTAAGGTAGGATTGTACTGTTGTAAATGTTCACAGCGCTATCCTCAGTGCTGAGACAAATATGTGACACATGGCAAGTGTCCAAATACTACATAAATATGTGGTACCTTATGGAGCCTAATGCTACTTCACAATGCCTACTCCATTTGCCTTACTTCGTCTACTCATGAACATTCATCTTGTATCATCAAACATCATCACAAATGGAACAGTAAGATATCTTGAGAGACATCACAGTCGAATATTTATTTATTTATTTACAAGACGGAGTTTCTCGCTGTCACCCAGGCTGCAGTGCAATGGCACAGTCTCAGCTCAGTGAAACCTCCACTTCCTGAGTTCTAGCGATTCTCCTGCCTCAGCCTCCCTTGTAGTTGGGATTACAAGCACCCATCACCATGCCTGGCTAATTTTTGGAGTTTTAGTACTAATTTTGCACCAGGCTGGTCTCGAACTCCTGACTTTAGGTTATCCACCCTCCTTGGCCTGCCAAAGTGCTGGGATCACAGGCATGAACCACTGCTCCTAGACTCAAATAATTTATATTACACTATATTGCTGTAATTGTTATATTTTATTGTCATTTACTGTTAATCTCTTACTGTGCCTAATTTATACAATAAATCCATCATTGCTATGTATATATAGAAAAACATCACTGTTTATAGGGTTCAGTACTCTCTCTGGTTTCAGGCATCCACTGGAGGTACTTTATGAAACATGCTTTTATATTAGACTCTCCTTATTTTTTTTTTTTATTTTTATTTATTTTTTTTTTTTTTCAGACAGAGTTTCGCTCTTATTGCCCAGGCCGGAGTGCAATGGCGCGATCTCGGCTCACCGCAACCTCCGTCTCCTGGGTTCAAGCAATTCTCCTGCCTCAGCCTCCCGAGTAGCTGGGACTACAGGCACGTGCCACCATGCCCAGCTAATTTTTGTATTTTTAGTAGAGACGGGGTTTCACCACATTGACCAGGATGGTCTCGATCTCTTCACCTCGTGATCCACCCGCCTCGGCCTCCCAAAGTGCTGGGATTACAGGCATGAGCCACCGCGCCCAGCCTGACTCTCCTTATTTTTATCTCCAGGGAAGGCTAAAGTAAATGCATCTTTAAGAAACTGGCATGCTGTAACATGGCTTTAATAGCTGATAGATCTTCTTTCCTCTCATTATTGTTTTTCAGAATTTTTCCTGGTTATTCCATTTTTAATTTTTCCATTTGCACATTCAGATCCTTTCTACCTCCTGTACCTCCATCTCACATCACACAAAAAAAAAAAAAAAAAAAAAATGCTGAAAGCAGTGGCTCACGCCTGTAATCCCAGCACTTAGGAAGGCTCAGGCCAGCAGATCACCTGAGGTCAGCAGTTTGAGACCAGCCTGACCGAATTAGACAGGAGTGGTGGTACACATCTGTAATCCCAACTACTGTGGAGGCTGAGACAGGAAAATCACTTGAACCTGGAGTCAGGTTGCAGTGACACAAGTTGATGCCACTGCACTTCAGCCTGGGTGACAGAGAGAGACTCCATCTCAGAAAAATAAATGAATAAAAATGAAGTGATGTACTACATTGAACTTCTGTGTTTCTGTCTCTCTCAGATACTTTCATGGCTGATTTCAAGTAACTTTCATTTAGTTGATTTTCACATCAGTGCCAAGAATTAGGAATGGAATCAGCCCAAGCAAAAAGAGTTGATTTTCTAATTTTCCTTCAATGCCCTTTGTGGTCTTAATCTATTGGATTTACATACTTTGAATTAATCCAAACTGCAAATGTCTTCTGCAAACATGTTTCCACAGATGAAAGCCATAAAATGAAGCACACTGCTGTAATTTACAGAGTTAAAAATCACAAAACTTTTCAATTCTACCTCGCTTTTTACATTCAGTCTTCCACATCTTTTCTCAATTTTATTAATGTTCTTTACTTTTGTTTTCTTCCATCACTATTGTTCAAATAGCTGACTATCTTCGGTCTAAGGAAACATTCATTTGTATCTAAAAATTGGCCATTTTAGGACGAGAGAGATTCTTTCTCATTTAGTTTTTGAAACTCTCAACAAGGAAACATTTTTTTTCTGTACTCTCAGGTTCAACACTGGGAAAAAAACACAATTTTATTAGTATATTACATGCACAGAGTTCACGAAGAGAAAAAAAGTGAAACCAGAAAAAAGCAGTTAGACTCAGGAACTTATATACCATTCCAACAAAGGAAAGGGAGTTTGGGCTTCACAGGATGTTAAATTGTGGGAATGTGACTAGGAAATACATGGGGGGGAAAAAATGGAAGCTAAAAGGAAAGCTAGAAGTTGTTGTACTAAGGTTTGTTTTTGCAGATTCATCTCAGGGCCAATCTTCCATATCTAGTGATTAAAAAAAGTTGCTCTTTTTTTCCTGGTGTACAAGTTGGGGACACTTTTACAAGGGACATTTCTGTCACCTTCACAAAGGGAAATACATGCCCTACTTTATTTGGGTAGGGAGAAGACAGAGAACTCTTCCTGTATCTGTTCACTGTCAGTTGCCTTCAGCTGAAAATAACTCTTATGCCAATGTGAAATCATTTGGGGGTGATAGTATGATATTCTTAAAAACTTATACTCAATTTCACATCATTAATTATATCACTTTCATTTTTACATTAGTTTTATAGAATCCTTTTGAAAACCAGTAATAATATTTAAATAATTCCAAGAACACTGCTGATTAGCCAAAAATGTCAATGAATACTGCATAAACAACTGCTGATAATTCAATCATGAATATTTATGACATTGTTCATGTATGATAAAAGTGGGAGTAACATAAAAACTGGACGCTAATTTTTTTTTTTTTTTTCCAGACAGAGTCCAGCTCTGTCTCCCAGGTGGGAGTGTAATGGCTCAATCTATGCTGACTGCAATCTCCACCTCCTGGGTTCTAGTGATTCTCTTGCTTCACACACACACCGACCTCATCCCCTTGGGTGGGTGGTGGTGCCCGGCACCATGCCCAGCTAATTTTCTGTATTTTAAGTAGAGATGGTGTTTTGCCACGTTGACCAGGCTAGTCTGGAATTCCTGACCTCAGGTGATCCACCTACCTCAGCCTCCCAAAGTGCTGGGATTACAGGTGTGGGCCACCGAGGCCAGCGCTTTATATCCCAATCATACACAGTGCTCTCCTGGCTGAAAACTTAAATATGATATTACACTCCCCGAGGCAAAGCTCTGGACATTTTGGCTATATAAGCCTGAGGGAAATGTAGAAGGGGCCTTGTGGTTGAAACTCCTGCTGGAGATGAACAGGCCCAGGAAAGACAGAATAACATTGCTAAAGGATTTCAGAAGAGAATAGGGATTGAGTATTGAGTCGCAACAACAGCTTTGGGAACTAGCATTACTTGTACAGTTACGTACAATGTGCCAAGCACTGTTGCTGTTCATATTTATTTTCAAACACATTCTTGTCACAGCACTTTGAGGTTGGTGCCTTTGTCATTCCCACTGCAGAGATGAAGAATTAAAACTTGGTGGCATTCAACATGTAGCTGGTTAGCTGTTTGTATGTCAATGAGTTTTTTTTGTTGTTTTTGTTTTTAAGTCAATAAATTTTTATTCAAGGAATGTCACATCAAAGTCACCTTAGTTCCTCTAAAGAGCTGGAGTCAAAATACATCTTCAAAAGATTGATCTTCAAGTTAGCCCTCCTTAATACAACTGATGCTTAATCCTCACTTGTCAGCCCACAATTCTTTTATTTTACCTTCTTTTATCTCCATTTGAACATGAATATACTGATGAAAACTTCAACATTCGTCACCAAGAATCGTTGAGATATAATTTCTTCAACCACTTTACCCTGGGGTCATTTTAAAATTAGGTGTATTCTGCCTGCTTCTCAATTTGACACAGTTTCTCTCTAAACATGAATGAGTTCAAATCATATTTCTTCCTAAGCTATCATACTCAAGTATACTGCAAAGCAATGGAATATGCCAAAAGTTAAGGTAAAAAATAAATTATTTGGTATTTCATACTTTTGGCTAGTTTTTGATCTGTGAGTAAAGATAACTTATACTGTATGTCCTGGCTCTGTTCCTCGGAAACATAGGGACCACATATTTAATTTTCAATATTCTACTAGCCACATTTTAAGAAGTTTTAAAAAAAAATTAAATGTACTTTAATGATTTTAATCTAGTGTAATCAAAAATTGTCTAAACAAGTCATCAAATATTAAAATACTGAGTTTTCACTTTTTTAGTAAGTCTTTGAAATCTGGTGTGTATTTTATACTTAAAGCACATCTCATTTTGGAGTAGCCACATTTCGATGCTTAATAGCCACATATGGCTACTGGGTATCTTCTTGGACAGGACAGCGTTTATACTCTGGGATGACACAAGCAAATACTTGCTCTGCAGCATGATGCAGATATTTTCCAAGAAAAGAATTTTTCTTACCTGTTTCTGAAACCCAGACAGTATCTCTAGGACTTTACATTTTATTGGCTTGTCCTATTGTAACTGCCTAGACACAGCCGGGTTATCAAATAGGGCAACTGCAAGTAATTCACACAGAGCTGCCAGTATGAAAGACTGAAGTTTGATTATTACTCAGATCAGCCTCCTTGAAATGTGGGAACCAAAGGTTGCTGTTTTTGTTGTTGCTGTTTTTTGTTATTGTCTTTCAAACAGAGTTTCACTCTTCTTGCCCAGGGTGGAGTGCAATGGTGACATCAGCGCTCACCGCAACCTCTGCCTCCAGGGTTCAAGACACTCTTCTGCCTCAGCCTCCCAAATAGCTGACATTCTAGGTGTGTGCCACCACACCCAGCTAATTTTATATTTTTTGTAGACAATGTGTTTCTCCATGTTGGTCAGGCTGGTCTTCAATTCCTGGCCTCAGGTGATCTACCCTCCTCGACCTCCCAAAGTGCTGGGATTACAGGCATGAGCAACTGTGCCCAGTCGGGACCAAAGGTTTTCTGGATAATTTGGTTGGAAGGGGACCAGTGAGTCAGGAGTGCTGGTTGGATCAGAGATGAAATCACAGAGAGTGTAACCTCTCCTCGTGTTCTAAATCAGTTCCTGGGAGTGGTGGTGTGGGGGACAGAAGACTGGATAATCCAGTTTATCTATCTGGGTGATGTCAGCTGATCCACTGAGTCCAGTGTCTGCAAAATAGCTCAAGCATTGATCTTCGGTTTTAAAATAGTGATTTTATCCCCAGAAGCAATTTGAGGAGGTTTACAGTCTTGTAGCCTACAACTGTATGACTCCTAAATCATAATTTATAATCTTGTGGCTAATTTGTTAGTCCTGCAAAAGCAGTCTGGTCACCAGGCGGGAAGGGGATTTGTTTCTAAAAGGGCTGTAATCATTTTTGTTTCAAAGCTAAACTGAGTTCCTCCCAAAGTTAGTTAATCTGAAGCTTAGGAATCAACAAGGACAGCTTAGAGGTAAGAAGCAAGATGGAGTTGGTTAGATCAGATATCTTTCACTGTAATAATTTTCTGTTATGGTTTTTGTAAAAGCAGTATCAGTATCCACTGTGCCTCACATCATGCCTCTGACTAGAGGAATCCCACAAAACTTAGGCCATGCCACCAGCATGTCTCCCTGTCCACCCTAAAGCAGTCCAATTTCTGAAACAAAGGAAACTATATATGATAGTATAAAACTATATATGAGAAGGAAATTATATATGATAATCCATTCTAAGGTTATCTTCTTGATTAGAAAATATTACATTATGGGCTGACTGCCTGGTGATATCTACTGGTAGTGAATTTGGTCAGTTCCTGAGACTGTAATTCCTGAGAGTGAGCCTCCATTTCTGTAAAATGGAGACAGTAAGACAATTTGCATTGCAATGCTGAAGTAAGAATTTTACATAAATGATAAATTTTAAAATAAAAATAATTTTACATAATAATTCAGATCAACCACTTCACATGGTAGTTGCCCCATGGAAAAATCAGTACTTCTCAATTCATAGGGTCCTCCTGCAGAGATGTATTTGAATAGAGTGGTAGGATGATGAAGGCCACATATAATTTAAAAAACTACAGCCAGTGATCTCAGGCAGATTTATCATGAAAGTAATGAAACTCAAGTGTCTGTACATGTACTTCCAACATGCTTAGAGGGACCCTAGAAATGTGTTACTTTCTCTCTCATTTTAAAATTTGCAGTGTTAACGTTTTAATCACAGATATTTACGACTGCTATTAATTTCTACTCAATCCTCCTTTCTGGTAAAGTTCACCAATGTCTGATGATGCTGGAATGCTAATGAAAATATTTGAAATTTGAGTAAGAGAAAATTCAGCTGAAGATGCATCTAGTATGGGGATAATAAGTTATATAATTTACTTATGTGTTCATGTGTGGTTCATTCCTGATCAGTTAACATGATGTAAGAATGGCTTCAAGGAATGTTCCTACTGCTCACTGGAATAACTCACCTAAATTCCTGGCAAGATGCAGGTCTAGATAACATGTTATGACATCTAAGAATTCAAAACACCTTTCCAGCACTGAGCATGAGTATCTAGGGGAGAGTACAAATGTATGGACCCAGAAGCTTGTCTGGAAATAATTCTTACAAAGTTTACAACTTACATATGAAAGGAGCTTGACAGAGGATTTTCCAAATTTGAAAACAATCCTAAAAACTTACTTGTCACTACCAATGTGTTTTGAAATTGAAACTCTTCTAAGTTATCAGGAAAACAAATTATCATCCGCTATCCTGGAGGAACGATGGAATTCTGTTTCTATTACCTATAGACAGTATTACAAAATAATTTCAATCTGAAGATCGAATCAGTATGCAGTCAAAACTGTAGGAAAATACACATTGTAGTGTCACATTCACAAGTTAATATGCTATTTTCAGAAATTTGTGATGGCTATTATTTCACCTGCTGTTATAAAATTGGAATTTGATTTTTTAAATTGTAAATTAATATTTACTGTCTACACTACTTTTGCATTTTTAGTTTTATATTATAGATTTTAACGGGTGACAAGTTGTAAAAGCTTTGATCACCAGGAAACCTTGATCTATCCCATCAGTTAAGTCTACTAATATTTGGAAAATCTGAGAAATTAGTATGTAAATAAATTTTTAATATTAAAAGAGTACGTGGATAAAAGAGCTTTGCGGTTGCTAACCCTTCAAGGCCCCTGGATTTTAAGCAATGGCTGCATAATCTTTGGTTGACTATAGGCAAATCTTGTGTATTTCTTGTTACATAAACCTATGTAGTGGACTTCAGGCAGTGTGTACTGAAGCCTCCGCCTCAGCTGACTCCACTTCTAGCACACCAATTCCAATACTGGATGTTGGAGTCAGGTTAATGCTGTGGGATTTGAGAAAACTGTATGAACTTTGACCTAATGACTTAATGATACTGTCAGGTGAATTAAAAGGAGTGATGGCACTGCCAGGAGCCTGTTTTATTCGAAACGTGTTTGTAAACCTATGGGACAAGACACGTAACATTTAACAACGTTAAGTCTTTAGTCAATTGTTTTCCACAAATACGACCCTTCAGAATAAAAAGGCTGTAGGTGAAGTTGCCTGCACTGTTACTAAAAGCTTCCGTAGTTTTCACTAGTACACCTTTAAATGTACTAGGCATTGAGATGGACAACCGAATTGGTTACAACTGTTTAAGTGAAATTTTAGTGGCTCTGAAAAGAGCCTTTTCAATTAGATGGAAATGGGCAGATTTACGCCCTTTCCCCACGGATGCGACGTGCCAATTGGATGTCTTTGGGCATGATAGTGACGCGTTTAGCGTGAATAGCACACAGGTTGGTGTCTTCAAACAGCCCCACCAGGTAGGCCTCGCAGGCCTCCTGCAGCGCCATCACCGCAGAGCTCTGGAAGCGCAGGTCGGTTTTGAAATCTTGGGCGATTTCTCTCACGAGACGCTGGAACGGAAGCTTCCGGATTAGCAGCTCAGTGGACTTCTGGTAGCGGCGAATTTCGCGCAAAGCGACGGTGCCGGGCCGGTACCGGTGCGGCTTCTTCACTCCGCCAGTAGCCGGAGCGCTCTTCCGGGCCGCTTTGGTGGCAAGCTGTTTGCGCGGCGCCTTTCCACCGGTGGACTTGCGAGCTGTCTGCTTTGTACGAGCCATTTGCAACGGAAACCGACTCAAAAATGCAGTAAAAGGAGAACAAGCTGCCTTTAAATAGACTTAGGAACATTCTGATTGGTCCTGTGAGATTTCAAAAGTCCCGCGCGATGAAATCATTGGCTGAAGAGTGGCCCTCACTGATTGGTTCATTACTAGACAATCTTATTGGATGAATTCTCCACAGCCCGTCTTGTCCTTTTTGTTATCTCAAGAGATATTATCATAACTTGTAGTTCATCTAGTACCCAAGAACAGTGTGCATAACAAAGCATGTAAGGATCGTTGAAATGTAAATTCCGACTCGGTGAGTTTCAGTTGGTCTTGAAATTCTGCATTTCTGACCGTCTCGGAAGTTATCAGTGCTGGTGAATACTCACTAGACTACCAGAAACGTTTACTAACTCGTTTCAAAATGCTTGAATTCAGAGAATGAAAATTCTAAATTACTTAGTTACTAGCCAACAGCAAGTGTCCTTGCCCTTTGTTATCTAAGTCCAAGTCACATTCCCACCCTGCCTGTTCTCAAAATGTCTTATTTTGCTTTGCCCTGGAGTCACTTTGTGGACTCTACAGTGTAGTTTCTTATGGTATTGTTTTGTCGAAACCTTGTTTTAACACCAGTAGGGTGGGGACGGTGGCTCACGCCTGTAATCCCAACATTTTTGGGAGAGCCATGGGACAATGGGAGGAGTTCAAGACGACGCTGGCATAGTGAAACTCCATCTCAAATAAAAACACAAAATTTAGCTGGGTGTAATAGCAGGCGCCTATAACCCTAGTTACACAGGGAGGTTAAGGCATGAGAATCGCCTCCGGCAGGGGGAAATTGCAATGAGCAGATTTCGCGCCGCTGCACTCCAGCCTGGGTGACAGCGAAACTACCTCAAGATAAACTAAAACAAACCAATCCCAAAAAATACGCACAAGAAAGATATCATCCTTTTTCGTAAAACTGCAGATGGCTCTGAAAAACATCCGTTTCAAGTGTAAGCTACGTTTTCTGGTTTGAGAGAACTTTACTTGCCGTCATCGTTGATAGCTGTTTTTTGGAGCAACAGCACGGCCTGAAAATTGGCCAGGACACAGCCCTTAGCAATAATGACTCTGCCCAGTAGCTTGTTAACCTTCCGGTCGTTGCAGAAGGCCACCTGCAGGTAGCGCGGGATAATGCGGGTCTGGTTGTCACGGCATTGCCCGCCAGCTCCAGGATCTCGGCGGCCAGGTACTCGAGGTACACCAGCGCCCCCGGCTCCGACAGGCTCAGAGGAATTGCCCTTTCGAAAAAGACGACGGACTCTGCCCTACTAGAAAGTGCAAGCTCGCTGGCGGTTAACAAGTTTCTGCTTTTGCTCAAGTTTTATCTCCCTGTTTTCCACCTCCGGACATAGCAATCTATGCAAACAGTACAGAACTGTGAAAAACAAGCCAAATAAAGTTAACTCCTGAGCAAATCCTTTTATACAAAGAGGAAGTCTGCAGTAGGAAGCTATCCTATTGGTCAGTTACGTTCGTTTCTGCGTCCTTTGGAAAAAGAGAACGTAATTTCCGTATTTGCATAAACCCCACCCCTATACGAAATTGTTTCTTAGGTCCAATCAGAAGTGACAAGTCTTAAACCATCATTTGAATTTCATGACTATAAATACATGGGCTCTGAACTGTTGTCTCTACTACTCCGTCCTGGAGCGTGCTGTTAGCTTTTCTTTTCCGGTTAAGAAAAGCAATGCCTGAACTATCTAAATCTGCCCCAGCCCCTAAAAAGGGCTCTAAGAAAGCCATCACTAAGGCGCCGAAGAAGGATGGTAAGAAGCGTAAGCGAAGCCGCAAGGAAAGCTACTCGATCTATGTGTACAAGGTTCTAAAGCAGGTCCACCCCGACACCGGCATCTCATCCAAGGCCATGGGGATCATGAATTCCTTCGTCAACGACATCTTCGAGCGGATTGCTGGCGAAGCTTCCCGCCTGGCGCATTACAACAAGCGCTCGACCATCACCTCCAGGGAGATCCAGACGGCCGTGCGCCTGCTGCTGCCCGGAGAGCTGGCAAAGCACGCCGTGTCCGAGGGCACTAAGGCCGTCACCAAGTACACCAGCTCCAAATAAGTGCTTGTGCAGGCACCTCCAAATTCAAAGGCTCTTTTCAGAGCCACCTACTTTGTCGAAAAGAGAGCTGTAACCGTAACTAACATGCTGCTGCTGTTCTGTTTCAGTTCAAGAGGATCAACTGGAAAGTTAGAGGAGGCAAGTTATAGCACCAAGGTTGAATTGGACAGGGTCAGGCACGGAGCCACAACCCTTTAACCCCAGAACTTCAGGTCAGGAGTTTGAAACCAGCCTCACCAACATAGTAAATCTCCGTCTCTAGAAAAAACAAACGTTAGCCAGGCGTGATGGCGTACGCCTATAATCCCAGCTACTCGGGAGGCTGAGGCAGGAGAATCGCTTGAACCCGGGAGGCAGAGATTGCAGTAAGCCGAGATCGAACTACTGCACTGTAGTCTGGGAAAGGGACACTTGGAGGGTCCTTCGGCTGTAAGGAATACGCACCCCGAATAAGGCTTTCTGATCTTCGTTAAACAAACTTTGTTCCCCCTCGGTAAGCCTTGGGGTACACTAATTCCTTTCATACGGTCACCATTCCCTGCCTGTACTAGCACAGGAAACTAATTTCTTTCCTGAATAATGAAGCAGGAAATGGAATTCAGGGTACAGTGTTTCTGCGAAGGTCATTAGTCGTTAACCCCTTGTGAGATACGGGGGAGGGGGGCAGAAAAGTCTAAGCGATAAGAGGACATGTAGGGATATTTGCTCCTGCAGCTTGCTTAAGCCATAGATCCTTAACTGAAGTCTGATTTCCCGGCCTCCTTTATGGGATATATTTCCAGCTCTACCAAATGAAATTGTAGTGGTTTTCCGTTATTATTGTTTTTTTGTTTGCTTATTCTGAGACGGAGTCTCGCTCTCTCTTCAGGCTGTAGTGTGGTGGTGCGCTCGGCTCACTGGAACCTCTGCCTCCCGGATTGAAGCGATTCTCCTGCCTCAGCCTCCCGAGTAGCTGGGACTACAGGCTCGCGCAACCATGCCCAGCTAAATTTTTAGCTGAGAAGGGGTTTCACCATGTTGGCCAGGCTGGTCTCCGTCTCCTGACCTCGTGATCCCCCCACCTCGGCCTCCCAAAGTGCTGAGATTACAGGCGTGAGCCACCGCGCCCGGCCCCTCCCTTATAATTCTTTATCAATGACAACAGCTTACGTAGTGTGCGTATTTCATGCATCCCAGAAATAAAGATTTCCATTTCCTAGGCTGCTTAACTTTCAAATTTCCAGCTCAGCGAGAGACAAAGGGGTTTAAATTTTGTGCCCTTCCACATCTGGCGCCACGGCAAATCTTAGTAGGAGGGCCCTACTTGGAGAGGGAAACTTTTTCGAGGAATCTGGGATGCTAAAAACAATATAGCTACAAAAAGGTAGGAAGGGCACTGGTTGAGGAGGAGGAGTCAATGGGCCACCCCTGAGTCTGGGGCTTGGGGAGGAAATGCAAGAAGAAAAGACACATGTTGACTGCTCACTAAGTAGGAGTGGGTAGGGGAATCAGAGGGGAGTATTCTGACGGAATTTATAGGCATTATATGTAGGTAACATTCAGCAGTGTCTTTGGATGAAGAAATAAAGTTTCTCAAACTATTTTTGTTTTTGTTTTGGGACAGGATCTTGCTCTGTTGCCCAGGCGCCATCATAGCTCACTGCAGCCTCGACTTGCCCAGCTCAAGCGACCCTCTTACCTCAGCCCCTTGAGTAGCAGGAACTATAGAAACGCGCCGCCACACCTGGTTAACCTTTTAACCTTTTGTGGAGACAAAGGGTCTTCCTATGTTGCCCAGGCTGGTCTTGAACTACTGGGCTCAAGCTATCCTCTGGCCTTGGCCTCCCAAAGTGCTAGGATGACAGGAATGAGTCACGACGCCCGGCCCAGATTTCTTTTTTAAGAATGTTTTAGGGCCAGGCGCAGTGACTCACACCTATAATCCCAGCACTTTCGGAGGTTGGGGGTGGTGAGGGGATGTGGATCACAACGTCAGGAGTTCAAGACCAGCCTGGCCAACACTGTGAAACCCCGTCTGTAGTACAAAAAAATACAAAAATTAGCTGGGCTTGGTGGCAGCCGCCTGCAATCCCAGCTACATGGGAGGCTGAAGCAGAGAACTGCTTACACCCTGGAGGCTGACGTTGCAGAGAGCTGAGGTCATGTCACTGCACTCCAGCCTGGGCTACAGAGCAAGAGTCTGTCTCAGAAAAAAATAAAAAAAAGAATGTTTTAAAACAGGTTCTCAGCCGAGCGTGGCGCAGCTCATCCCTGTAATCCCTGCACTTTAGGAGGCCAGCGTGGGAGGATTGCTTGAGCCTAGGAGTCCAAGACCAGTCTAGGCTACTAAGTGAGACCTTGTCTCCACAAAAAATTTATAAGTTAACCCAGGCGTGGTGGCATGTTTCTGTCATCCCAGCTACTGGGGAGACTGAGGTGGGAGAATCACTTGAGCCTGGAAGGCAGAGATTGCAGTGACCTGGGATGGCGCCAGCGCACTCCAGCCTGGGTGAGGAGCTAGACCCTGTCTGAAAAAGAAAAAAAAAAAAAAAAAAAAAACCTCTGGGTGTCACACAAACTCTCAGTGAACAATTGTATGTGAAGCACTTCCCAACCTAGTAGTATATACGCAAACTGTCGTTGTGAGACACTTGCCTTAAAAATCAATAATTTTTTTTTAAATTAGAAAACAAAAACCTTCTCCCGAAATATTAATAAGGAATTGACATTGCATTTTAAGAAACTGATACTTAGGATCTTTCCCTGGAGGACTGAGACCCGGTAAAATTAGCATTTTCAAAATGAACTTTTGGGCTAGGTGTGGTGCCTCACCTCTGTAAATCCCAGCACTTTGGGAGGCCAAGGCAGGTGGATCACTTGAGCTCAGCAGTTCAAGACCAGCCTGGAAAACAGGGCAAAAATCTCACCCCTACAAAAAGATACAAAAAATTAGCTGGGTGTGGTGGCGTACGCCTATAGTTCCAGCTACTGAAGACGCCAAGGTAGGATAATGGGAGCCTGGGAGGCAGAGGTTGCAGCAAGCCAAGACAGTGCCACTGCACTCCAGCCTGAGAAACAGAATGAGAAAAAACCACCACCACCCTCCAAAAAACCCAGCATGGCTCATTTTTAAAAAATAAAGTTAAAAACTATGAACTTTTGAAGTTGAAATTGTTTTGTCATATGGTCTTTCATAAAGTTTGTTGCCTGCCTGTCTTCTTCCTTTGTTACAGAACTCCAACACTTAACCCAAAGGTAGCTGTTGGGTCAGGATTTCTGCACTGCAGTCCCTTCTATGGTCACCAAAAATATGTTACCGGAAACAAGTCCCAATCCAGACCCCAAGAGAGGGTTCTTGGATCTCGCCCAAGAAAGACTTCAGGACCCGTTTGCAATGCAACATAAAAACAAGCTCACTAAGAAAGTAAAGTGGTGAAAGGACAGCTACTCCATAGACACAGTAGGACGTTCCAGAAAGTAAGAGGAGGAAGGCCTCCACCCTCGGTGCAATGCCTGTATGTGTGCGGAGATGTGTTCTGTTACAAGGGTTTGTGATAAAGGATTAATTTTCTTGGTTACTATATTTTGCAAGAATCGACATTATTATCTTTAAACAAAATTAGGAATGCCTTTGTTCTCCAGATATCAGGATATCCGGACACTCCCAAGTCTGAGTCTGTTTAGAAAACACTGTTGATTGGTTCCCTTAACCATAAACATCTAGAGGCAAAGAATGCCTGACTGTCTGGGAATGCAAGGCCCACCCTCGTTTTCCTAGCCCTCACCCAAAACGAAGTTGCTCTTGCTGGAATACCTCTTGACACCCTTCTCCTATTTTTCTCTTCTTTCTTTCCTTCCTTCCTTTTCTCTTTGAAATAAGAAATCAGGAATACTTGGTGTGTTATGTAAAACAGCACCTATAAATAAGAACCAAAAGCAAAAATCTAGGTCTTCTGAACTCAAAGCTAGGATGTTTAGCTATCTCTGCTAATACTTGGCTGATCTTTAAGAAGTGAACAGGTACTTTTTCTTTTAACAAAATCAGATTCCTAGACTCCATGGGGAGAGAAAATAAGGCAGAAATGCTCATAAACCTTCCCAGTTGATTCTGAGGAGGCTCCAACTTTCCACACAGCAAGAGCAGGGGGCAAGCCCATCACCCTGACTGAAGCGAGAAGAGTTTATACACCCCTTCCCTAATGAACTCCCACGTTTTCCCCAGAGCTGCAGTCTCTGGGTTACAAAGCAAAAGAGAGAAAAGAAACCTGCGCCTTTCCCCAGTTCTCCATATAGTCATGCAAAGATTTATTTTTTCCTCCCCACTCAACAAAGGAGAAACATCTGAAAACAGAAAGCTGAATTTGTAAAGACAGGAAGAAAAGTAGCTAGCCTTGGCTAAGTTTTGGACAAATGAACTATATGGAAGGGTCTTGGGAGAATTTGAATTTGAAAACACGTTAACTGATAATTAGTGAAAAATAAAGGCCCACGAGGAGACAGATAACAGAAGGCCCAGCAACTCTTCATAATTTGCAAAAGAAAGGAGACAGGAGATAAGGAATGCCTTTGCCCTGTCTTAGCAGGTAGAAGGTCACAGACATCTCAGTTCTGCCCTCAGCATCTGTTAGCTGTATTTGATATGGTTTTCTTGGTCTTTCATATCCATTAAATGATATATATGTTGAAATGAAGTCTTTTTTTTAACTTCCTGGAAAAATGATTCCTGCCCATTATTTTAAAATCATAATAACTGTTGTATTTGAGGCGAGATTAAGGAACCAGCACCAAGACAAAAGTATGCCAAAGAGCAGGGTTTATTAAGCCGGCGACCACGGAGGACTCACGTCTCTCCAACCCGTGGCACTGAATGGAGGGTGTTAAGACCCTTTATACCCGTAGGACTCACTTTGGGAGTTAGGGTGAGAGGTGGGGGTGGGGGTGAGGGACACAGACATTTAGGGGTTTTCGTAAATCATCTCCCGGACAGAGAGGACGGAGCTGGGCTCCGGACATTCCAGGGGTTTGAGGACATCTTCCCTCCTGAATTGTTACCTAAGTGGCTTACAGAAGTTAAGATAAGCGTTCGTTTGCACATCTTCTGGGCATCAGAGGAAATAACAGATCTTAGTTACTTATTACAAAGCACAGGGGCCAGGATGGAATTAGCTTGGGCTGCTATTCTAGTTACAAAAG